>VUQH01025769.1:18712-42210 GCA_015106775.1 Etroplus canarensis
CTGGGGCCCACTAGGGATGTTCATCGGTCACTGATGAGTGCTCTCCACAGGACTGGAGCAACAGCCACTGAATTATTGAACATAGCAGCGTCCCTAAGGTGAGGCACTGCATGGAAGTCTTCAGTCTTTGGCCCTGACAAAGAGAGAAGAAGGCTTGATGAAACATGGTGGGATGCTTACAAGCCATCCGTCACGCTACCTCCCCGGTCACATAGAGACGGGATTGGATTTCCGGCCGGGGGGATTTGTTGTGTCAGACAGGGGAATGGGGATTGAGCAATACTTCAGCAAGATGGTTTGATAAGTCGCCATGATTGTTGCCAGAGTTTTCTAAATCTTCATGAATTAAATATTTTTTTGCGAGAAAATCTGTCAATTTTCCACTATTATGAATGGTATGTGTATTTCCTTTCATGTGGTAGACCAGCATGTACATAAAGCATGTATGAGTTTATGTGGGTCTGTGTTTTATGAAATGAATAGATGAGTAAGTTATGTGTCTGCGCCTGCAAGGCTTATGCCCGACCCAGCGCACCAGTCGTAATACTATCAGAACTCTCCTGCTGAGCACCTGTTTTATTATATTACATACCCCCCTGAACCTCAAGCTGCATATGAAACCTGATAACAAGCACAGCCTCTGATTTACTTGCATACACATTGTGCTGAGACACAAATGTAAGGCGATCTGAATCAGGGAGCATAGCGATATGTAAGACGTAGTTTAAAAAAAGAAGTTAAAATACTCTTATATTGTCGACAGATTGTGAAGCAGTAACATCTATGATGTTGTCTGAAAGACATTCTTATATAGGCTTGTTCAGATAACTGAAGTTATGTTAAGTATCTAGTTGGGATGGGGGTCTAAAGAGGGCCCTGGGGTGGTACTGCTAAAATGTTATTTGACTATATTCATTAAACTCAACTGAATCTACATTGCCTCAGCAACCATTACAAAAACTATTACTTATTTCATATGTGTACACATCTCACTTTTGCATGATTTTTTTCTTAATATAAATATATATGCTGCTCCCTTGTCACCACAGCATATTAATGTAATTTGGCAGAGGTTTTACACTGGATGCCTTTCCTGATGCAACCCCTTATGATTAGAGGGGCTTGTGTCCCCACCTAGAATCGAACCAGAGACCCGAATGTGTAAACCACTACGCTATGAGGGACACTATAATAAACATGACAAATAGCTTAAATAAATAAACAGGCATTATAAAGGTCAAATATATGTTGCATCTCCATGCAGATTTCTTGGCATCTAGAATGGCTTAAAATGGTTCTTTTGATAGTAAAGGTTGACGATCGCTGGTTTAGTTGCATACTGGTAAGGCTAATGATAAAATTCAGTTTTAACATTGCAGGAAATATGTTTGTTTTTTGTTTCTACTGTTTTTTCTTGTTCTAAATTCAAATTTTCCATTTGTGTAACATGGCAATGATAGGACATTCATTCTTTTTTACAGCTAGTGCTAAAGACATTGCAGCTGGGAACTTTTTAAAAAGTAATGTTGCAGTTAAAATATTTTTCTTGAACCTCAAAGTAGCAGTATACCCTTCTTCCCACTGTGCTGCCCCTTCTTACCATGACTTTTTTTTTCTTTCTCTTGGTGTGAAGTGTCACCTACTGCTTGAGGATGCCAACTTTGCTTCAGCTTAAACAGATGCAGGTAGCTCACCTACGCATACAGAACCATCTTGGTGCACACTCACTCAGAGAAACTGACAAACACACACCTACTCACACATGCAAACACCTTTCTCTGTTTGCTTGTGTCTTCGTCTCCCATGTGGGTAGTTGCATCAGCAGCGGGGCCTCTGACTGTTGTCATGGTGTGAAACATCCCTGTAACCCCAGCGGATTTAACCAGCCCCCTCTGCCTGCCTGCGCATGTGATGCAAAGCACCCTGCTATCCAGCCAGCTGCTTTCCACAGGTGTTGTCAACAGATAGAGGATACAAGAAGAGGAGGCAGGGAAACAAACACACACAGCCCTCCTCTCACCTGAAGGAGTGCAGCTCATCAAGGCTTCCAGATCCCTGCGATAGTGTGTATTTTCAGCAAGAATTCCAAACTCCTACCTGCTCACTTTCACAGGCTTTGCAGTCAGCTGTGTCACAGATCACCTAGCAACCACACCTGGCGTCATCATTGTGACCCAGTGGAGATTTAGCTGTGCGCAAACACTGGCTTAAAAGATATGTAACTGCTGGGCTGGAAATAGAGACATTACTGAAACACACACACACATACACACACACAATTGTGTTTGCAGATCAAACTGGTAATTTTGTGAGTAAACAGTTTGGTGACGTATTTCTGGTAAAATAGCAGCTTGATCATGCTGAAACAGTCTCTGAGTGGTAGTTTTGAGAACATTCATCCTCAGATAGCAGACAATGAAAAAAGGCCAAAGGGCGTATTTTACACTATCATTACAAAGTTAGGGGTTACTTAGAAATGTCCTTTTTGAAATAAAAGCAGGTTGCTTTTCATCTAATAAATTGGAAACAGTCATCAGAATCAGAATCAGAATATTTTATTTATTCCAAGGTAGAAATGCTTACGTGACAGACACTCTGTTAAATATAAATATGAAAGATAAAAAATACAAATGAAAAAAAGATTTTTAAAAAAACCTGTATGCAAGAGAGTTCAGTGTGTAACATAGGTGATCCAGTACTATTTGCAGTATATATACAATATGGCAATAGGAAATAGTCCAGGTGTCAAGGTGAGGAGCTCTAAAGTTTGATGGCCACAGGTAGGAATGATTTTCTGTGGCATTTTGTGGTACACTGAGGTGGGTTGAGTCTATTGTTGAACATGCTCTTGTGCCTGTCCAGCACATTATGAATCAGAATTTACCTTCAGCTGCTCCCTTGTATTCTCCACAAGGGGTCACCACAGCAGATTAAAAAAAAAAGAAGATTATCAAAGTTTAATGTAGCATACATACTTCAAGTTAGACAATACTATTTTGATATTATATACAGAATATAAAGATAAGGCAAGTGAAAACTGTCCAGGTGTCATAGTGAGGAGTTGTAAAGTTTGATGCCACAGGTAGGAATGATTTCCTGTGGCATTCTGCGGTGCATCATGGTGGAATGAGTCTACTGCTGAACGTGCTCCTGTACCTGTCCAGCAGATCAGAGAGGGTGTGAGGATTGTCCAATATTTTCCTTAACTTGGACAGCATCCTCCTTTCTGACACCACTGTCAGAGAATCAAGCTCCGCACCTATAACGTTACTGGCCTTGTAGATCAGTTTGTTGAGTCTATAGGTGTCCGCTACTCTCAGTCTGCTGCCCCAGCACACTACATCATAGAGGATGGCACTGGCTACCACAGACTCATAAAACATCCTGAGCATCGTCTGGCAGATATTGAAGGACCTGAGTCATCTCAGAAAATAGAGAAGGCTCTGCCCCTTTTTGCAGATGGCTTCTGTGTGTTTATTGAATTTCAGTTTATTGTCAATATGAACACCAAGATATTTATAGTTCACTATCTCGACTCAGACTCCATGGATGGAAACAGGAGTCACTGGTGTTTTGGTTCTTCTTTGTCCACAACCAGTTCTTTAGTCTTTGGCACATTAAGGTTCAGATGGTTTTGTTAGCATCACATGACAAAGTTGCGCACTACAGTCCTGGACTCTTACTTATCACCCTCTCTGATACACCCTACTACAGCAGAGTCATCAGAAAATTTTTGGAGATGGGAAGTCTCTATGTAGTAGCTTAAGGTTGTGGTATAGAAGGTGAAGAGAAAGGGAGAGAGAATGGTCCCCTGTGGGGCTCCAGTGTTATTAACCACATTGTCCAACACACAGTGCTGCAGATGCACATACTATGGTCTGCCAGTCAGGTAGTCAGTAATCCAGGCCACAAGGGAGACACCTGCATCACTGCCAGCTTCTCACCCACGATATTAAATGGTGTTGATGGTGTTGAATGCACTGGAGAAGTCAAAGAACATGACCCTCACAGTGCTCAGTGTGATGTTCAGGTGAGTGTGGACACAGTTGAACAGGTAGATGATGGCATCTTCAACAAAGTTGGGGTTGACAGACGAACTGGAGGGGTCCATTAGGGAGCCAACCATAGGCCGGAGCTGGTCCAGGGTGACTCTCTCCATTGTCTTCATAATGTGTGAAGTTAGTTTCATGGGGCTATAATCCTTAGGGTCACTGTGATGTGGCATCTTTGGCACAGGCACGAGGCATGACCTCTTCCACAGCACAAGAACCCTTTTTGACATAGGCTGAGCTGGAAAATATGGTGCAATATGTTACAAAACTGAGAGGCACAAGTCTGAGATTATTGTTCTTATCCGGAAAAGGGTGGAGTGCTCACTCTGGGTGAGAGAGGGTTTGCTGCCCCAAATGTGAGTTCAAGTGTCTTGGGGTCCTGTTCACTACTGAGGAAGAATGGAGCAGGAGACTAACAGACAGATTATATTGGCAGTGATTAGGTTGCTGTACCAGTTTGTTGTGGTAAAGACAGAGTTGAGCATGTAACTTAAGCTGTTGATTTGTCCATCAGTCTACGTTCCTACCTTCACCTATGGTCAGAAACTGTGGGTAGTGACTGAAAGAATGAGACTGCAGATACAAGTGGCTGAAATGAGTTTCCAAAGAGTGGCTGAGCTCTCCCTTAGAGATAGAGTGAGGAGGTTGTTCATCCACTTCTCCTCCACGTCAAAACAAGTCAGCATAGGTGATTTTGGCATTTTACTTAGATGCTTCCTAGGTGAGGTATTTTGGGCATGTCCTAGTGGGAGGAGGCCCTGGAACAGACCCAGGACATGCTGGTGTGATAATAGCTCTTGGCTTGGGGAGAGGGAGGAGGTGGCTGCAGAGAGGGAAGTCTGTGTGTCTTTGCTTAGGTTGCTGCCCCTCAAACCTGAACCTAGATAAGTGAAAGAAAATAGATAAATAGATATTATTTTTAATTGTTTAAAAAGTGTTCTCATAATTACAATAGTGTTTGATGTATTAAAATGTGTCGATGTTGGAAGAAAATCCACAAAAAATGTCTACAAAATTAGGGTTACTTGATGTAACTCCAGTTCTATGAGTGTGATTGTAGCCCTACAGTGGGCTCTACCATTGTTATGTGGGCTGGCAAGAAAGTAGGTCAGACTTAAGTGACTATGGCTGCCCCATGACCCTACCCTTAACTGGCAACTTCAATAAATTATGCCTATATGAACCATATTGTGTTTTTGATTGTGGTTTTTAAAGGGTGTAGTATATACCGACGGATGAGAGCTTCAAGTTTTCCAGGCATGGTATAGCTTTCATTTCATAGAACAATGAAGGCTATTTGAGTGCTTCTTAAGTCATCACTACAGTATTTAGCATTGATATTCAATCAGCCTTCACAAATCATTATGTATTTCAAACATTTCTGTGACCTGAATCCTTTCAACAGTGTTGTGTGCCGGTAAAAGAGCAGACACAATGCAATGAAGGACTAAAAGCAAATAAGTAGGGATCACGCTTGCTCCAGCGACCTCAAATTTTTAGAATAGCCCTGATCTTAGCCTTTAGAAAGCCTTCTGATTGGTAGTGAAAATGGATCCAAAGACTGCGGGGTGTAAAAGAGCATGAAAGAGTAAGACTGAAAAAATAGATGTAGATAGAGTGAGATAGTGCAGGATTCAGCTAATGGTCAAAATGGGACTGGCTGTTTCCTGAATTGTTAATAAAACCTCTCAGAGACCCTGATGAGTGTGATTGATTGGTACACTCCTGTAACAATGCAAGCCTTTTCAGTGCACTCAAACTCATTTACCTCTGCCTTTCAATTCCTCTTTGTCCAAATGTGGCTTTATCAGCACTGATCATCAATAAGCCTTTATGCGTCGTCTTTGAATATTAGAGTGCAGCAATGCAGTTCTAACACGACATTCATCACCACATCTCATGAAGAAGAGTCACTTAGCTTCTGTGAAAATGGTCTGTCATAGTATGAGTGTGTCTGGGATTGCTATCAGCTTCTTTTTGTGCTGCTGTGTGGAAGATAACCATCGCTGTTTGTGTGTTCTCATATGTGCTAAATGGATATTCGAGTCCACTACATGTACTTTAGTTTATGCGATTGCTATCAGCTTATATTTGCACTCTTGTTTGGTAGATAGCTATCTCTTTGGAGTGTGTGTGTGTGTATGTGTGTTTGAGTCTGTCACACACCAGACAGACAGGTAAACATCATCACCGGGCCCTCCCTTCTTCTCCCACTCAGATACCCTCTATCATCTTGCCGACTTCACCTAAGCCTCCAGATTGTATTTTGACAGTCCCGATTGTCTTGCACCCAGTGCTGGCGTCCAGCTCCAGACACAATGATGCCGCCGCTGCCGCCACCAAGATTTTATTAAACAGAGAGAAAGACAGAAAGGAGGAAGTGGTGCTGAATGCGAAATGGAAGCTCAACAGACTTCCACATCATGAGGGAACTAAGAGAAAGATAGGTTGGGCTATATTTTAATAAAAAAAAAAAAAACACAAACATATGATGCCCTTTTATGCCCTTTTAGGGGGGCAGGGAGGCCAGCTTTGCTGAGGGGTTCTCAACAGCACTTTAGCTGAGGGAAAGAGAAAGAGAAGTGTGTTCAGCAGCGCTGAAGGCTAATGTGTTGTCAAGGCCAAAACGACACGCCTCAGACTGAGAAGATAAGATAGGAAACCCAGGCAGCATTGTGAATGTGGTTGCCAGGGAACTTTATAAATCTATGCATGCCGGAGATGGGAGCGGAAGAAGCAAACACAGGTGAGGAAATGAAAACAGTAAGAAAAGAGTATCTTTCTGTAATATATTCTTGATTTATTCAGCTGAAAATTGAGTTAGAAAAACCCCATTTGGCAACCTCTTATCAAAAGTGAAGATTTTCTACTTTTGTGTAATCCACCTACTCGACTTGCCTGGCATCTCTTTCCTTTCCTCCTTTTGTCTTTACCTGCTCGCTGCAATCCTCCCTCATTTCTTTTCTCCTGCCTCTCAGGTGTACTAAAGCCGAGGCCAATCTGTCCCTTCGCCATTCATCCACTTCATCCCCTATCTTCACTTTTTCTTCTCTCCTCAGCTCCTATCACTCCTCATCTTCTTCCCTCTGCTGCCTCCCCCTGCCTCTTCCACTCTTGCCTTGCCATTTCATTTCTTTTTCTTTCTCCCTCTTTGAAATGCCTGTTGCTGATCCATCAGGCTTGCAGCTGGAGTACATTCCCACTCGTTTCTCACAGTGAGTAAAGTCTCTCTCAGAGGAAGAGGCAGTGGTGCTGGAAGGTAGCCTCAACTCCAGTAGGGTACCAGCCAGTTATTAATTACTCCCCAATTCCTCATCTGTCTGCCGAGGGAAGTAATTACGTCTCTGCCCGTTTCTCCCCCTCATCGGCATCAGAAATGACGCGATAACCAGGAACCCAAATTACTCCTGCTGATGAGACAATCATTGAGTGAGGGAGAGCAAGCTGAAGATTTTTCAGCCCCACTGTGCTTCACCCGTCGGGGTAATGGCACCTTGATTTGGTTTAGGAAGTCTCCCCAATGCATTTGCAGGGCGTTTCCAATTTCCACCTCACAAAACACAAGAAGATGGGTAGAGAGAGATAGGCAGAATGAATTAAATGAGGATTTTTTCTCTCTCTTTCTGTTTTTTCTTTCTTGCTCTCAATAAGAGTGTGCAATCATGAGGAGGTTCTAGCTCCAATCAGCATTTTGCAGCTGGAGAGGAGGGATGATGGAAGAGGGACATTAACACCGGATCCTCATCCGCCACAGAAGACAGAGGGAAAGAAAGAGTGGAAAAACAATTAAGGATGCTTTTTCTTTCCCTGTCTTCCTGTCTTTCTGTCTATGGAAAATACTAATTTAGTGGAAGCCAGGTGTCTTCACAGATGTACGCGAAGATATTTTTGTAAATATATGTGAACCATTTCCATCCTCTGAATCAAACAAAATTCTAGCACTGAGTGTACCCAGGAATATGATCACTTCTTCACAAAATGAAGTGAGAATACATTTGAATTGACAATGTCCATTTTAGGGGGACTACTTAGCCATTTCCTGTCCAATGTCAATAATAAGCATCATAAAAAGTCCACATTCTTTCAACTTCAATCAAGTATTCACTGCGTCTGTTCTCACAGGTGTTACAATGAGGCTTAGTGTCCAGGACAGAGGATTTACTAAGTTGGAATGGAGTTAGATGTTAGCAGTTTGCTAGCTGATTGATATCTAAATATAGTATCATGATGTTGACGTATTTCTGAATCCCCCCAAAAGTAAATCTGGAGCCCATATACAAGGGCCGGATGGCAGCTAAATATTTTAGTAGTCTTGACTATTAAAAATGAGTGGTGCAGCACTGTAAGCCTGTTCTCAATCTATTCCATTTTATCTTCTGCTGCTCACCCAAGTCTGCAATGCTGAGGATGGCAATCTAATCGGGGATGTCCAGACCTCTTTCTCTCTGGCCACTTTACAGAGCTCTTCCCAAAGGGACACCGAGGTGTTCCCAAGTCAGTGGAATGACATCATCTTTCTAGCATGTCCTTAGTCTGTCCCAGAGTCTCCTTCTAGTTGGATGTGCCTGTAACACTTCAACTTGGAGATGTTCAAGAGTCATCTTTGTCAGATGCCCGAATCATCCCAGAGGCTGTGTTGTTTGGGGCATTTGCCCCTGATAGTCAAACTGGTCCTAGGTGAGGGGCCAGAGTAAGTGTGATTCACAAGACTCCTTTGAAGAAGACAATCACGGACTGTGTTACCCACCCAGATCGGTGTTACCAGGGCTCAACCTTGGGGCCATGCCGAAGGGAGGGGCCTTGTGGCCTGGCCTTGGCCCATGGGGTCCTGGCTGAGCTCAGCATGAAAGAGCTACATGGGCCAGCCCTCCTGTGGACCCACCACCCTCTGGAGAGGGCAGGCTATGCTATGTGGCTCAAGAAATGGTCAAAGTCAGAGGCCTTGGTGGACTAGTCACTAGTTGCTGTAACCGGTTCTTGAGACTGTTCACATTCCTGAACATCATTTATTGCCATTTTGTCAAAACCACTGTCATGACACATTTATGAACAGGGTGTCTTTTGGTGATGAATGACATGCTGGAGCATCATTGAGACAGGTCTGACACACTTTGCATTTTCCAGTGTGCAGGATTACTGTTGTAAAGGGCCATATTTTACCCAAAACCACAAACCCAACCAAGTACTTTTTAGTGACTCAATCTAACCAGATAGTGAAAGCGAGTAAAACAAGTAAAAAGTTACTGAAAAACAATTCATTTAAGTGAAACAAACCAAAACTGCAAAACAAAAAGCTGAAATGTACCATGATTATGCTGACACCACATCTCCTCTGCACACTTTGTAGGTCTCTAAATTGGTACCAGTATTGGTTCAAGTGGTGTCTAACAACATGACATTACGAACTGAGAACAGTTCAGCACTGCAGCACATTGAAAAAAAGACCTTCAGGCAGCTCAAAATAAGGAAATGGAATTCAATAACTAATAATTGTAGGAGATGTAGGCTTTCTTTTAGAAATGATTAAAGTCACCTTTGGGACTCATAGTACAAAGTAACTTGATAAAATGTGTGTTTTTGCAGTGTGTGTGTGCATGCGCATGTGTGTTGCCAAATTTTCTCCATAGGAGCTCTGTGTCAGGGGCAATCGAGACATCTCCAAATGCATCTCCCCCCTGCTTCCCTCCTTAGCTGTCAAACTGCAGTTTAAATGGAGCAGAAGAACCAGCAGGCTAGTGCAGCTCTCTATATTGTATTTCAGTACCTGTCAAGTGCTTATTGATTGGCTGCGGTGGATTAGGATGGCTACATTGCTGCAGAATGTGTCTGAGTGTGCAGTGTATGTTCACGTGTGGAGCTGTGCTGGAGGTCTCTGAACTGGCAACAAGCCCTCTCAAATCACACTACCTAATCCACTGCTCGATTACTTTACTTCTTCCTAACGTCTTTTTTCTCTTTCCCATCACCCCTCGCTAACTTCTCTTAGCCTCGTTGTCTTCGGTCCAGAACGATTTGGATCCTAATAGTCTTTTTACAGCCGCCGGCTAATGTTGCCATGGGGGAATGTAACGGGGCCATAACAAGACAATCCCATCCCATATGCAGAGGATATGAGGGGGAATTTGTCTGCTTCAACAGTGACAGGAGCAATCTGTACTGTGGGGCAGTTCCAATGAAGAGCTCATCGCAAAAAGAAAGGAAAAAAAAACTCAGTGTATTCAGGATTATGGTGTAGAAGCCCATTGAAAATCTAATGGACTCGTCACATCAAATAGACTTGGTAGGAGCATGCTCAGATGAGTACATGTATGCCACCATGCACACACAGTCACACAGAGAAAGAGAAGTCATTACCACCAGGGGTTGGGCTATTACTCTCTGTCCAGTATGCCAGTGTGTGTGTGTGTGTGTGTGTGTGTGTGTGTGTGTGTCATAATGTATCCAGTCCCAGAGGGGTCTCAGGACAGTACAGTCCATCTGAATAATTACCATAGCTTTTCAGTAGAAAAATGCAAAGGCAATAAAGAAACCTACAATGTAGCATTGAGCCTATTACACTGAAATGAAGCGTACAAGGAAGGCCGCATTGGAAACATGTCAGGTGGTAATTTAATGGGCCTTGAATGAAAACATTTTTGCAGTGTCAAATGGTGGCTACTACATTATCCTACGATTGTGCTTTGTGCTTTTGAGGCTTTCCCAGTTTTAAAAAAAATGGGAGAGGTGGTGAAAGGCAACACAAACTGCAGGCTTTGGACTGAGTGTAAAGGGGGGTGGTAGAAATGTTGGAAAACAGCAGCTAAGGTATCTCCAGCTATGTTGTGATGACTCAGGAACATCATTTAGGTTATAAACATCTCCAACTAGTCTTCGAAAGGAGTTTTGTGTACTAAGTTGCATCTTATATACATATAGATATATACACATATGAGCTCAACTTGTATCTTTTCTACTCTGATTTTTTTTTCAATATTAGTATTGGCACAGGGCAAAATACACCTTTGTTGTTCTTGCACAATGCTTAGCCAATGAGCTGTTGGGTCTATAATAAGACTGCCACAAGTATCCAAACATAAATATCTGAGAGACTGGAACCAGCCAATTTTGGTAATTTTTGCTTGCAGGAAGGGTTTGCCAATTAATTTTCTTCCCACTGATAAATGGGTTCATCAAATTGTTTGAGCTCTACTTCATTGACTTTGGTGAACTAACAAAAAGGGCCTTTTTCACAGCTCATCATAAATGGAATTTGTTTCTCCTGTGCTTTTACTGATATGAAAATTCAAAGTCTTCTGTGAAAAGAACTCGTCTCAACATAGCTTTTCCTAATTTCAACCTCTGAAGGGCATTGAAATACATATTTTATACTAACAATCAGTAGCACCTAATTGATGCCACCATGCCTGGCTTTTTGGTCCTTTGTCTTTCCCCTCATGCCGTCAAGTTATATAATCATTGTTTCAACCGCATTTTAATGACTGCATTTCAAGCTGCAGCTTGGATTTGCTACCCAGTGGAATATGTCCATTAAATATGCTATTGAAGTAACACATACGCCTATTTGATGTATAAAAATAAAAACTGCTCACTTTCCAAATGCATTTTTTTCTTTCTTTTTTTTTTTTTTAAATTTGAGATATATTTCCAAGCTATCAGTTAAAAGTATGAATTTAAGTATCAACTCAGCCCACATCATTTGAAATATGATATATCTGGGTAGAAATGTGAAAAAAATTTAACAGGTGCCATCCAGCGTGGGAGAGATAATATCATATTTCGAATGCAACTCACATATTCAATTCACTGTTGAAGGTAATGAAGTGGCTTCATTCCAACATGTCCTGTAATTTTCTTTGAATCAAATAGAGCATCACATGTCATTTTGGCCGAGTAACAAAGTTCTTCCTGGCTATATTTTTTACAGTAGTAGTAGAGTCATGCTCTTCAAGTGCACGTCCTAAAACGTCTTATCATGGTGTCATTTTTAAGCACATTTATCTATGTCAAGTCCCCAGACCGTGTTGGGAGGAGTGATACAAGCCTGTCGGCAGGGCACATAGGCTCTCTGTTCCTTCAGATTCCTCCCCCGACCAGTCATAATCTGCGTAAGTCATCCTTGATTAACCCCTGCTGAATGACTCTAATTAGAGCCAATTAGCCTGGGCAGAATGAAACACTCTCCATGCAGATGAACACGATGGAGAGGTGGAAGGATGGATAGAGGGATGGATGGAGCAGGGTCGAAGTGGAGGTGTGGAGAGCTGGGGGGTTTGCTGGATGATTGAGGGATGGGGATGCTTGGGACGTGGAGAGAGCCTGGATGTGGTGGGAGGTTGGGAGAGAAATAATGAGGGGATGAAAGAGAGGAAGGGTGGTAGAATCTAAAGAAGTCAGGATGCTTCAATGACTATCCTGCCGTACAGCATGAATAACACTCGTAAGGGCAGATTAGCACTGCTTAAATTATTCTTTATGCATATGTGAAACCCTACAGTTTACTATGTTTTCTCATCATATCTTGAAAATAATTGCAGTAATCACATGTGGACATTTTTCCAGTAAGCAGTGACTGGCTGGCTTCTTTGTGTATAATATGGTTTCAAGTTAAATAAGAAAACTTATTAAGCTTCCTTGCCATTGCATATTTACCAAGTAATGGGCTAATAGCTATATTCAAATACTAGATAATGGATAGTATGTTTTTGTGACTAATAGATGGTTTTAAGGTTAAAGTATTGACTTCAGGCAGGAGTCAGGATGAATATATCTATTTGCTGCTGGGCTCCAGCCGAGTCAAAATTGCAGGCTATAGCCTAGATGAGCAAAAATCGATTACTATATGCCAAGAACCAGCTCCTCTCAAAAAATTACTTTATTACAATGGTTTATTGATTTTTTTTTGTTTCCCGATGGGTATTACCTTTGGATTTCAAGGGGCAGTGCACTTATCATGTTATCTGTTCTGTTTCAAACTTGGTATATGGAGAAAAACGGGGTGTATTTACAATGAAATTATAACAGAGTTTAACCAAACGGTATACTAAGCATTCAGAGGTGGAACTTGACCGAAACACTATATATACTATATGGACACAACTATTAACTGACCTACATATTACATCTACAGGAGCTTTTTTGAGATCTCATTAAATCCATAGGCATTGATATGTCGTTGGTCCCCCCTTTTGTAGCTAGACCAGCTTCCACTCTTCTGGAAAGGATTTCTAAAAGATTTTGCGGTGGATGGAATTTTTGCCCATTCATCCAGAAGAGCAGTTGTGAGGTCAGACACTAATGTTGGATAATAGGCTCTGGCTCACAATCTTTGTTCTAGTTCATTCCAAAGGTGTTGGATGGGGTTGAGGCCAGGGCTCTGAGTGGGCAAGTTCTTCCACACCAAACTCATCTAAAAATGTTTTTGTGGACCTTGCTTTTTCTACTGGGACAGAAAAGGGCCTTCCCAAAACTGTTCCCACAAATTTGGAAGTATAGAATTGTTTAAAATGTCTTGGTAGACTGAAGAATTAAGATTTCTAATGACTGGAGCTATGGTGCCCAGGCCAACCCCAGGAAGACAACCCCATAGCATTATCCCTCCTCCAAGCTTTATAGTTGACATTGTACAATCAGGCAGGTAGCTTTCTCCTGAATCCAGCAAATCCAGACTTGTCCATCAGACTTCCAGATTAAGAAGCGTGATTCAACATTCCACAGAACCTGTCTCCACTGCTCCAGGGTCCAGTGCCAGTGTGTAGTTTGGAAATGTAAGGCATGTGGACAGTTGCTCAACCATGGAAATCCTTGTCTGAAGCTCATAGTTTTTGTGGTGATTTTAATTCTAGAGGAGGTTCAGAACTCTGCAGTTATTGAATTTCCAGATTGCTGGTGAATTTCATGCACCATGCGCCTCGGTACTTGGCAAATAAGCTCTGTAACTTTGCGTGGTCTGCCACACCAAAGAAAACCTGAAAAACTTCATGAACAGACTTATTGCAGCCATGGCATCCTATTACAGTACAATGCTCAAATTCAGTGAGTTCTATAGAATGACCCATTCTTTCCCAAATGTTTGTATTAATAATTTTGTGATTAAAAAGGTGTGGCCCAGTACATTTGTCTATCTAATGTAGGTGAACATCAATCTTATTGGGCTCCTATATATGTTATGTACTATAAAAATTCCAAATTTATAAAATGTTTAAAAAATTATAAAAAAAAATCTATTACTCCAAATTCCATTGTAGTAATAGAAATAAACACTAAAGTTGACAGCGTGTGTACTTCACCAAAAAGCTATGTGCTGCACTAAAACCCAGTATAAGATAAATGAGGTTTATTTTGAATTTTGAGTGATGCAAAACAACTCCAGTGTATGCTTAGATTAAAACCATGGAACTGGAAACTAGCTTAGTAGGTCAATTTTAAGCTGTTTTCTTATTCTCTTAAAAATTTGAGCTTAGATTTGAATTTTTATTGGCTTATTTGTTTAGATTTTTGTCAATCAACATTTTCCTTTAGGTCACTTATATTTTGCAACCTCCGGTTCCTCTTTTGAAAACACAAAATGATATTGAAAAAAGATAACATAACTGTCTGACAAGTGCTATAGGAAAATATGAAAGTTCTCCCCCAAACAAACTGTCCCTTCAAATGAAAAATATATTGTAGTCGAACCCCTAGTCCTGTTTTCTGTAGCCTTTACCCTCCCATGTGCATCTATCCACTCATCCAGCCAGGAAGGGCCCTCGGAGGCATACCTACCAGATACCCATGCCAGCCTCCCTCAGCCCTCCCCTGCCATCAACCAGCAGCAGGGGTGGAGAGGCCAGACTGAAGAGCCCACTCAGCCTGCCCAGTGATTGCCTCAGTCTATCATCAGCCAGAAGATTTCTATTATTGCAGATGGATGATTGGTCTGGCTAGCTGCCGGCCTGGCAAAGCAGGCCCATTTTAGAGCAGTTTGAAGTGCGAGCTCCAGTGTACTGAGGCGAGCAGGAGGGCTGAAGGGGGGGCGACAAATCGAAAAGGGTGGGGAGGGGGGATTTGGTGATTTGGCGTTGAAATAATGGAGCAGAAATGGTCATAATGACAAGGCACGCTAACGCCGGGAGCATTATGCACAGAGGACGAGGTTGTTAATGTGGACTGCCTCTATTTCCGACAACAATTTAGACGCTAATGGGGAGTGTTTTCCTGCTAAACAAACAGACGCCCCGCTCTCAGAACAAGGAGTTGTTTACTGTTTGTACGGTGATGCTGGATCAACCCAAAACCCCATGACAAAGCGTCATGCTTTCTCCATCAGACAGAGAACAGTTTGCTGAAAAAAATGAAAGGTGCTTTAATGAAATAAGATTACCCAAGTAGAAAAAAATAGGCCTTGACTTCAATAACAACACCAGAAAACAACACTGTAATGTTCCATGAAAAATGTTGCTCATTCCTGACTCTCTGTATCTCTCGTGTTGGACAAGAAGAGCCTTTTCCTCACTCCTCTGCTGTAACTTGGTAGCAAATCTCCCTCCCTTGAGCTACATCATACAAAAGACACACTATTCTCATCTGCAAACAGCCAGAGGGTTCATATCTGAGTGCAACTCCAATATCATATGACTATCATATGGCAACCGTCCTTCATGTTGTTTTTCTGCTGCAAATCCGATTACCACAACACATTTCAGCGATGAATTTAACTATTTAACGCACATCATGCTTCAACTTAGCGTCACTTCAGTGCCAGCCCTGAGGTCAGCTTGCTCTGCTGTTGAAGTGCTGAACTCTGCAACCTGCAACCTCAATCGATAGTCTTAAGGGAATTTACAGTATCTGGCTACATGGCCTTCTGCACATGGGAGATTGGAGAAGTACAGAGGAAATACAACCCTACATGTTTTCTTTTTACAGTATTGATTTCTGCATCCAGAGCTTTAAAATGGTATTTAAGAAAAAGAACAAATATATGACACTCTTTGTGAGTTCCTCTGATGTTAAAATGTCTCCTGTGAAGCTTAAGAGGCTGAATTTAAAGGATTTATATAAAACTGCTGTCATCATGTAAAAGCAGTTGCCACTGTCTTGGATTTGGTGCAAAGATATGTGGATATCTGGATATATGATCATCATACCCTACCACTTTACCCTTTGCCCCCCCAATCCCTCTGTGAGTTCATTTCGTTTCATCTGTTTACGTCGCTAAAGAGCTTTGAACCTCAGTGCATCACCAGCTCTGTGGCTGCGCCTGTCACCCGCTAATGTCACCGGTAATGATGTGAGGCTGGTTTTTCCTTGAAACGGCATCACCAAGCCAGGACTCAATCATTTCATTTAAGCAAAACAAAGTGCGACAGCGACAACTGTGAACCAGCCGAGGGAGAGGAGCGGCTGCGACACTTTCGTCTGCAAATCATTTCGCTAACACCTTTGAAGTGGTGACATGCCTTTGGAAAATGTAGCACGAAGCTCCTGGTTTGCCGGATGAAAGGGGAGTCAGCTCCTTGTCAACTTTTGACCTCTATATGTGAGCGATCAGTTGGGGTTTGGGCCAGCTGCTGTTGCAGACGTTGCTGCCGTGTTTGATAAATGACAGTGAGTTTTCTCCTACTTTATTGAATTGGAACTGAACTGCAGAGGAAAGGAAAAGTAAAGTGAGTTAAAATCAACTCAAATGAACTGAAATAAACTCAAGCAGAAGTGAATCACATCAGAACAAAAATCAATTTACCGGCGAATGAGTTGTTCATCTCTGCTGGCTTGCCTGGGCCTTGTCTGGCTTAGGAAACTTCAGGAGGGTGGATCCAGCACCTCAATGTGAATGGCAGTTGACCCTTCTTCTACTCGAAATTAAGGAATTACAGGGCTTGACCTCACTAAAGGCACTTGGTTATCTGCCCTCAGCAGTCATAATGAAATACAAATGTCAAAATTATTCCAAAAAAAGACGCCTGACCTGGCCTTAGCTGAAGCGACCTAATCCTGCTTAATCCATAATAGCTGTCAGCACTGGTTGGTATGGTGCACAGCTCATTTGAAGTGGACTTTATTGAAGAGTAAGGGTCAAGATGGGGGGGAAGCACTAAGCTGGAAATCTATGATACATTTTATCAATCACTCAGAGAGGATCTCCCCTTTTCAGCTAACTGCAATAAAGACTCCTGATTTAAGTGAAGGTTATCATTACTGAACTGATATTGTGAGACTACATTATTTGGTAGAGTGGGTGGAGGTAATTTAGGCTACCTTTTCAAAGAATAGGAAATGTCAAAAACTTATTATGACAAAACAGAGTCTTTTCACTGTTGCAACTTTCCCACAAAGAGATTACATATGTAGGCTGGCTTGGGAATGCCTTGATGCCCCTCCTTCCCGGCCTGAGTGTCTCTGTTCATACTGCTACCCCAGGATGAGCAGCAGAAGATGGATGGATGGATGGATGGATGGATGGGTGGGTGGGTAGATTTCCCTGTAAAATAACAGTAAAGTACTGGGAGTCAGATGTGCCACCATAAAACTGTTATTTTCCTGTGTACTTATTGTAATTTACAACAACTGTTTTTTACTGTAAAAAATATTCAAATGCTGTGCTGAAGCTTTCCAAGCGTTCCAGTATAATACTGTCAGCTGTTTTAGTATTCTATTGGAAATTCCATAAACAAGTTATTACTTTATAATATAATGAAGGATTGTAGATCTATATCCATAAAAATACCATGACTCATACATCTGAATGTCCTCGCCCACGTGATTTCAGTTCAGTTTCTTGTCTTTCGATATAAGCTTTTGTTACATTTCCCACTCTCCTTGCACTGCGCAGTAAAGTGAATGCTGCTCTACTCAAGATTTCAAAAACCACCTTGAAGATGAACACTGCCTGAACCTGATTAAACAGTAAAGGCCTGAACCTAAACACAGAACTTAATCACACAACATGAACACTGAAAACCATTTTCACAACCTACCTGAAACAACCAAAGCTAATAAATGAACATTTTAAAGTTAAACTTTTACCTTCAGAAGTTTTTACACCCTATGAAGAGCCTGTTCACTTCCCATTAATCCAAATGTAGCAAAATTTGGTGCATTTCTGCTAGACCGGGGGTAGGAAAACTATCAAAAAGAAGGTGACACAGCCTGCCAAGAATAAATTAGGATATCAACATTACTAAATGGGCATAAATGAAAATCTTTTAACTCAATTAATTATTTTGCAATAGTTGTAGTTGCATTTTTGTTGGAATAATACCATGTTTTTGATATGTAGCCCACTCTGTTCATGTGGAAATTCAGCCTATTTTGATGATAATGATCCCAGCAAACATTTTAAGTCTGAATAACCATTGCCTGGCAGTTTTTTGTCAATGTCTGGTTATGGTTTAAAATAGTTCCAAAATGAAAGCTGAACTGTCACTGCAGGCGTTCCCCATTTCCACATCGAATGGAGATAGTTACTGAACATTGTCTTGATGTTGCTGTTAGACTCAGCAAGAGAAATTTTGTGTTCAAGAATTGTTTTTGACTTGCTGTTTATCAAATAGAATAGAATAAAACCAAATAAACAAAACATTCTTGATACTTGAACAAAAACATCTCCCCAGCTGGTTTGGATTCGTGACCTCAAACGCCAAAGTCCGTTTCTTATCCATCTGAACAACTGAATTTCCCACATAAACTGCATTATCCTTGTAATCTTATAATGTTCACCGTGCAACAGATGAGACAGAATTTAGATGTGCTCTCTTTGTAAGAAAGGGTCTGACCCAACCTCCATTCAATGTGGAAACAGTATCAACATCCAACTGTCTACAGTTTAGTTTTTGCACTCATACCATAACCAGTTTTGACCTGGGAAGCAAGTTTGCTGGGTAGTGTTTATTTCTATATTCATCTAGTTCTTTTTTCTGAAAGCCACAGGGAGCCACTAGAGATTAAAATGAATGTGGCTCCAGAGCCACCAGTTCAAGACCTCTTTTCTAGAGGGTGCATGCGAGATGGTCCCCAGTGAATAGACGTGAACTGAGCGGATTACAAAATAATAAAATCATTTTGCACCTGCTTTAAGATAAAAAAAACAACCCTCATGTAGTTTCAGTTATTACAAATATAGTATTTATGTATCAGCAATGAAACACTACCAACTTCCTTTCTTTTTATTTACAGGAAAGGAGATTTTTGCAAGAAAATTCTAGCATTCTGCTAATTGCTTCAGAGTGTTCAACAGGACACACTCCCTTGGTATGTCTAAAAACCTATTTTGCCACAAGTGCAACAGAATTAGGCCTGTAGTTAATTCAGAATAAAAACTTATGTGTGTCTGTATAAGAAGAAGATAGTTTTGGTAGCCAGTGGTGACTGAGATGCTAGAATTTCTTAGCTGCTGGTTGTTTGAGGCGTGAAATCAAATTGGAAAACGCTGTAAAATGGCTCGTAGTGTTTTGACATACCTAATGCTTACAGAATGGTATCTTACTGAAATTGAAACCCAGTAAAAATTGAACCACATCTATTGATTCAATTCCTTATTTATGGGGTTCTCACTCACGTATAGAACTGTAACTAGGCAGACCAGATTTAAATCAATGTTGAACCAAAGGGTAAAAGAAAAAAAAGGCACTATGAATTTTGGCATGCTGCTTTAGTACTACGTAATTGGCCTAAAACCACATCTTACAAGAAAATAAAAACAGTGCATTACTATTGAAACCCAGCAGCAAATGTACGCCACATCAGTCAACAGCCCCCACTGTTAAATTATCACTCCTGACAGTCTAAGAGTAACATTTAACATTTGCATAGATTCCCTGTGAGGATTGTTTTCCAACACACCACCCTCCTCATTGAATTCAGCTTCAAACCGGTGAATCTCATGTGCGCTAAGCCCTAACACTGATCGCTGATGCGGTGGGCGTGCTGTCAATATTGGCCCATTCACTGTGAGTGAGCAAATCTCCCCTTGACATGGCCAGCCATGCGAGTAATAGCTAGGATTAAGATAGGAAAGTACACACATGAATATACAAAACACAGTATGGCGCGGGTGGATCTGAGGCAGCAGCCGAGGGAAATTACTTAGGCCTCAGATGTGCAGCATGCATAAATACAAGATTGACTGGGAGCTCGGACATGAAAAGACTCATTCATTGTCAGTGACCCTGATGGCGAATGACACTTTTACATTTGAAGCCATTGTGAATCTATCAATCTATGATTTAGCCTGTTGTACAAATTCATGTGAAAGGATAGAAAATCATGCAGCTTAATTACGTGTTCCAATGACAGTGTTTCCATGTGTGCACCTGGAGGTGTTGGAGTAAGATAATGTCAGTGTCTTCTTTTGCTGCAAACAAGGTCAACTGCTTCATTGCAACTACAGTTGCCATAGCTCCCTGAAAAGAGGATTTGCTGTTCCTGCTCTGTGCTAAGTCACCATTATTGTGTTAGTTTTGATTTGTTCTTTGTCACTATTGTACAGCTTGAACAGCTTTCATGGACGCTCTGTAGGAGAGAGTTGCATTTTGTCTCAGTTTATTATTTTTTTAATGACTGAACAGTCAATTATGAGAGTTGGGAACCTCATCTGGTTATTTTTTGCTTCCATTCTTTCCAACAAAATTAGAGTTGTAACCGTCAAATGTATATAAAACATTAAATAACCACCATGACATCGCAGTTTGAAGCTTCAGTTTTAGCATTATGCCTGTTGATAGTTTGGCTTTTCTGGAACCTAAAATGACCATATTTGGATGACAAGGTGTCTTGTGTTAGAGGTACGTTGTCAGCCAACACTAGCAAGCTTGGATAGAAAGGTGTAGCTTCCACCCTCCCACTGACAAGTGAAGGTGGTTCTTCATTCTTGGTTTACATTAAGAGCATATATAACAACACAAATAAAAATATTAAATTCATTATGAAGCAGTTTTTGATAAACAAAAGTCCAAAGCAATGTATAATCATGCAGACTCTTCCAGTTGATTTGATTTGCATGGGCATGTAATGTAACGCACCATCTATGCAAATTTGCAGACATATTGGAAGTGTGTAGGAGCAGAATTGGGCCACAGGTAACTGTTGATCAGTGCTAAGTAAATTGTTTAATTGCTTGTAAACATAAATGTATAATCAGCCAATCACATGGTAGCAACTCAATGCATTTAGGCATGTAGACATGGTTAAGATGACCTGCTGAAGCTCAAACCGAGCATCAGAATGGAGAAGAAAGGTGATTTAAGTGACTTTGAATGTGGCATGGTTGTTTGTGCCAGGTGGGCTGATCAGAGTACTTCAGAACCTACTGATCTGCTGGGATTTTCCCACACAACCATCTCCAGGGAATGGTACCAAAAAAAGAGAAAATATCCAGTGAGCAGCATTTCTCTGACAGAAAAAAGCCTTGTTGATGCCAGAGGTCAGAGGAAAATGGCCAGACTACTTCTAGCTGATAGGTAGGCAGCAGTAACTCAAATACCCACTTGTTATGATCAAAGTATATAGAAAAGCATCTGTGAATGCACAACACGTTGAACCTCAAAGCAGATGGGTTACAGCAGCAGAAGACCTCACAAGTTGTCACTCCTGTCAGCTAAGAATGGAAACCTGAGGCTAAAATTCACATGGGCTCCCCTTAATTGGACGTTAGAAGTTTGGAAAAAAAAAATGCTGCCTCGTCTGATGAGTCTCGATTTCTGCTATGGCATTCAAATGGTAGGGTCAGAATTAGGTGTGAATGCAAAAGCATGGATCCATCTTTTTAACAGTTCAGGGTGCTGAGCTTTTTTTCTCTCTGTTTGTCAGTCTTCCTTAGACATATCAGGAGCTCTCCCAGATGCTGGAGCTACCTCAATGAGGCCTTCCTCAAACTGCAGCCTTCACACTAGCTTGTTACCTCATTGGGGTTGGGGTCCTTGCCAGAGAAGCACCCACTGAACATTGGTTAAACACCACCGCCTACCCAAGTATGACTGCTGATCATGTCAATCCCTTTATGACCACAATGTACCCATCTACTGATGGCTGCTTTATGCAGGATAATGCACCATGTCACAAATCTCAAATCATCTCAAGCTGGTTTCTTGAACATTACATTGAGTTCACTGTGCTCAAATGGCCTCCATGGTCACCAGATCTCAGTCAAACAGAGCACCTTTGGGATCTGGTGGAACAGAAGAAGAGCACATGGATGTGCAACCAACAGATCTGCAGCAAGAGCGTGACGCTATCTTGTTAATATGGAGCAAAATGTCTGAGGAATGTTTCTATAGCACCTTATTGAATCCATGCCATGAAGTCTAAAGGGGGTCCAACCAGGTACTGTTAAGGTGTAACTATGACGTGCCCAGTGAGTGAGGATAACAGTCACCAAAACTAAGGCTCAGAGTTCTTGAATGGGCTCTTAATAGAGTTAACCATGCAACGAGCCGTATTATTTTTCAAATAATTGCCTTAAAATTGCTCCAGAGGACACCAACAACAACAGTATGGTTGAGAAGTCCAGTCTGATGCCCCCAATTAACTGTGATGAAGCCTAGTAGACAGCTAGCAACTTGTCGGTATAGACATGTACATATGTAAATACTGTATGCTATAGAGACCAAAACCATCTCTAGTGCCAGGCTGTAAACATAATTATTTCTGCTGCAAATTTGGGCTTTTTCACACGGCAGTCTACTGTACGAGGCTTAGTTGTGTTAGAGTCAGCCACTTGAGTATTGGCTTCATCTTCGAGTCCAGAGGTTTCCACGTCATTATAATGCAAACATTTTAACCCATGTAGGCAGGTTAACATAATTGTATACATCCTAAGAAGTCTCATACAAGCATGAACAAAAAATGTCCACACCCACATACATGCATAAACAACTACAAAGGCCGTTAGTGTAATGCTTTCCAGACCTAGAACAGCTTATCTACCAAGCTCCAAAAAAGTGGCCCCATTTTCCTCATCCTACCTTATCATTTTGTGTGTCATGAACTAAATATGTGAGTGGATTTCCCCGCTAATTGGACGCCTGACAAGCCGTATTGTCCTTTGTCATAATGTGACAAGCTTTTACAAAATGTTCCTTTCAGTGGCCTTCAGAAGAAGCCAAGGCCAGATGGGGAGAAAAGACTAAATGGAACAGCGAATCATAACCCACAGTTTCAGCTGACACTGATGTGACGTTACCTAACAGGCGGGAGGGAAGATAGAGGGTGAGAAGGAGAATGACTCCAGGAAAACTGACAGGGATTAGGCCCTATTTGTTTCACTTTCTGACTACTCCTCCCTGCCTGCTTTCAGGAGTTTGTGTGCAAATGGGTCTTTCTGTCTCCCACTCATCGTCGCCTAATTGGCACTTAACAGCTGCCCCTCATGGCCTCCTCACTGGCTCTGTTTCCGCTTGCTTTTTTCCTGGCGTAGGAAGGAGCAGCGCCGCATCAAACATCACCCAGCTGAGAGGGCACTTTCTCCTGCAC
>VUQH01025769.1:43803-74771 GCA_015106775.1 Etroplus canarensis
GGGGGTGAAATTGTAGTTTATTCTACCCGTATTTCATTAGGCGAAGTTTCTTCATTTTTGAGAAAGCACAAACTTAAAGACTGGTTGATGAAATAAAAAGGGAGATAAATTTAAATCCTATGTAAGAGAATGTGGGGGAAATGAAAAATGTTCTCTAGGTATTGCTATGCACAGACATAAAATGTGCCTTAAAATCAGTAATGAAGTTCATGATGACTTTTATAATGTTTAGTGTGGCACAGACACACTTCATAGATCATATATTTATCACTTCTTCTGTAGTCATTTAATTTGATGGCATATAATTCAGAGTTTTGCTGTGACATTCATAACCTGTTACAAGCATATGTGGTTACATCTTGAAATCAGTAAAACTACATATTTATAGATGAGAAAATTCATGAGTCAGTCTCATTAATGTGTTTCAGCTGGTTTTAAAACCTTTTAAATCATTTTATGTAATATTTCAATTTCTTTGATGAAACCATAGCCTGTATAAAAACATGGAGTCTCGGGGTCTGATTGTTTCTACTGACCAGCAGAAATCTGATTCGACAGAAATCTGTGAGAAAACAACCCTTCTTCTAATCACTTTTATGACTGCAGTAAATGTATTCCTAATGAGATTATGTCTCAGTCGCTAGTTTCAGCTCTTATTAAATATAATTATATTTATTCTATCTATTATGGTCACATTGAGAAAAAAAAACAGAAGATAAAACGAGGTATAGTTTAGGGTATTGACAGATCTCTACTGTATGCAGTATCTTCTATGTTTCAGTCAAATCCATTCCTCGCTTATGATGTCTGGTTTCAAAACCAAATATGATACCAGAAAAAAATGCTCAGCTTGACACTCCAAAACAGGAGTCCACAGCCACTGAGTGACATCACAATGGCTACATCCATTTTACAGTCAATGAGTCGTCCCACTTCCTCACGTCACTAAATAATGCATTCTTCAGTTTATGACCTTTTCAATTCACAACAATAACACACAGCAACGCCATCTAAAGCCAAAACGCTTCCAGAATTAGTGTAGTCAAACTGTCAATAATATTTGGAATTGTTGCTCGCCTCTAGGTTTCAGGATATGCTTCCAGATCAGTTCTAAGACCAAAGGTTTTAAATGAAACCAGAAATAACTAAAATACGTTGTGACCCTTGAATATTAAAAAAATAAAACAATATTTTGATGGAACAGGATTTATGGACAGCACAGGGGTGCGGTGGTTAACACTGTTGCTATGAGATGAAAGTGGGTTCGAATTCACCAACCGATGAACTTGGGCCATTCTTGGTGAGGGATCTCTCCAGGTATTCCAGCTTTCTCCTGCAGTTAGGTGAACTGGTAAACTGAATAAGCAGAAGAAAATGGATGTGTGGGTTTGTATGAGTCCGACACTTTGGTGCAGTAGGTCCAACGGTCACCTCATAGCCAGAGGGTTCGTGGTTCGAACCTGCTGGAGCCTTTTCTGTGTGGTATATGCATGTTCTCTCTGCGCCTGCGTGGGTTTTCTCCAGGAATCACAGCTTAATCCAGCAGTCCAAAGACATGCATGTAAGGTTAATAGGTGATTCCAAACTGACAATATTTGTTTCTCTTGTCAAGTTTAGCTTGTTTTAAAAAATGGACTGGTGACCTGTCCAGGCTGTAGGAGACCTGAGACAGGCTCTAACTCCCCTGCAACACTAAATTGAATAAGTGGTTAAAAAAGAATGCATGGGCTCATATGGATTTGAATCATGTTAAGTATGAAATGCTAATTTCAAATTGTATAATATTGTCTCTACTCTGACCTTGCTAGGAGCAGGAAATCTGTAAATCTGCAGAGTAAAGTTGCATGTTAAAATATCCCACAAATATATATATATTTTAAATTTTCTTTCACAGTATGCTGTTGCAAGCAGACTTGCCCCAGTGAAATTCATATAGCCTTTGCATTTCCTCCATTTGTGCCCTACATTGTTAAATAATTCAATAAGTTTGGTTATGGAGACATCCATAGACCAATATGTAGACAAGTGATGAAACCAACATAGTGTATCTACATGTTATAATATTCTGGGTAGTTAATGAAACTGGCATTTCTCCATGTCACAACAGCCCACCTAAACACAACAACCTCAAATAGATGGGAAGACATAAACTCACAATTTATGATTTCACTCAGCAATCTAGACAATGTACATAGCTGTAAAAAAGCAAAAATTAAATATCTTAAAAACAGAAGCCAATCACCTTTTTTAACTGTCATATTTGGATTCAGCACATCAAAGTCCAAAAGTAATAGCACATTTTGTCTCCAGTGCAGACGACTTCTGAAAAATTGTTGACCAGTAATATTGGAGAAAGAATTGTTAATCGGTAATACTGAAGCCATACCCTCACTTCATTACTTTATTCTATCATCTTCATATGCTCGTGTTAAAGTGAGTTCATTACAGAGACGGTTTGATTTAAATAGGTTAAAATTCTGAATCTAGAGAAACTGGATTGTCAGCATTAAAGTTAATGAGGAGTCAATTTCATGTATATTTTAAAGATACAAGCCATATTACCAGGTTTTAAATATGATGTTTTGTAAACCATCCTGTCCACCCTGACCTCTTTGCTCCAATGACTTGTTTTAGAGTTTCTTATAAACTGCACACCTTTTTTCAGTTGGACATAATTCAGTTCAATTCAATTTTATTTATATAGCGCCAATTCACAACAAAAGTCACACACTTTAGGGTAAAGATACTACAGTGTTAAAGAGAAAACCCCAACAATTCGATGAGCCCCTATGAGCAAGCACTCAGCAGCCGTGGGAAGGAAAAACTCCCTTTTAACAGGAAGAAACCACCGGCAGAACCAGGCTCAGGGAGGGGCAGCCATCTGCCTTGACCGGTTGGGGGTGAGAGGACAGAGAAGACAGAAAGGAGAGGAAAGAGGGACACAGACATACAGTAAATACACTGCATGTACAAAAGTACTGGACTGCACCTCTTAACAATTGAATTCAGGAGTTTCATTCACTCCCATTACCATGAGTGCGTAAAGCCAATCACCTCGCCATGCAGTCTGCCTTTACAAACAATTTTGAAATAAAGGGTCCTTCTAAAGAGCTCACTGAATGTGAGTGTAGCGCTGTAATAGGATGTCAATGTCGCAGCATGTAAGCTTGTGAAATTCCGTCCTGCTTAGATATTCCACGACAAGTGATGTTACTGCAAAGTGGAAGCAAGTAAAGTTACAGAGTGGGGTTGCCGAGTGCTGAAGAGCAAAGTGCATAAAAGTCACCAATGTTCTTCTGACTCAGTAACTGCAGAGGTTAAAATCTCCCCTGCCATTAACATCAGTGCAAAAATCTGTCTGCTAGGAGCTTCAGGCATGGGTTGTTATGGCCAAGCAGCTGCATGCCAACATTATATCACCAATGCTAACGGTCAGATGGAGAGTTGTAAAGCACACCACCACTGGACTTGGAGCAGTTAAAACATATTCAATTGAGTGAATAATCACACTTTTTTCTGAATGGACAACGAATCTATATATTTTATACACACACACACACACACACACACACACACACACACACACACACACACATACATATATTATATATATATATAATTTTTACTCCATATTCACACTCATATTCACTTATTTCTGTATATTCACCGTATACACACTGTATATTTGGTATATATGCACATTTATTTATATTTAGTTTTCATATTCATATTTAAGTATACTTAAAGGAGTGTCTGCAACATAAGCAATTTCTCCACCAGGAATTAATAAAGTATTCTAATTCTGATTCTGATTCATTTCAGAAAATTCTATTGTTCCAACTTTATGTGAACAGTTTGGGGAAGAAACTTTTCTGACTGTGCCACATTTCACAAAGCAAGGTCCATAAAGGCATGGCTGTTTGGTATGGAAATACTTAAGTGGCCCACACGGAGCTCTGACCTTGCTCATCCAACACCTTTGGGATGAACTAGAGTGGAGATTGCAAGCCTGGACCTCTTGTCCAACATCAGCGTCTGACCTCACAACTGCTCTTTTGGATGAATGAGCAAAAATTCCCACGGACACACTTCAGAATCTTGTAGAAAGCCTTCCCGGCTGAGTGGAAGCTGTTAGAGCTACAAGTAACTCCATATTAATGCCTTTGGATTTGAATGGGATACAATAAAAGCTTCTGTGGGCGTTACAGTATGTGTATGTGGTTCAATACTTTTGTTCTTACAATGTATATGTCATACTAGCTAATACAACAGATTCTGTTATTCTTCTCTTTGCTGTAGGTTCTGTCTGACTACAGGTTGAAGAACTGTTTAGGGTAAAAATTCACCATGGAGATAAGATTTTTGCACATAACAGTAAATAATATGTGCAAAACATGGCAATGCAAACTTGTTCTGAACCCACCAAATCTAGACAACTCTAGAAGGAAATCTAGACAAAAATGAGCAATGGTTGCATCTTATATTTATAAACAACGTAGCAAAACAAAAAAACCCAACTCAACAGTCTTAGGCTTTTGTCCATTTTCTCCTGCCGCTTTGATAACCCAGAGGAACCGCATGAACAATGCATAAAAACAACAGAATTTATCTCTTAAATATTTTACACTTCAGTCAGCCATGCAGAGATTTCCTAAACAGGACAGGCGTGCTAGAATGTCGAAAGCACACGGCAACCGTACAGGGTGCATTCATGTTTCTGTCATGTGTTATCCTTATGCTCTATCTTTTATTGTAGAAGTGAAATTCTGACTGGATTACAAGATTACAGGGGAAAGAAGAGGAGGAAACTGTCCGAAAGAGAGGAAGGACATTAGAAATGAGTAAAGGCGAGGGGTAAATGGGGGGCAGTTGTAAAAAGATAGGAGGAAGTTAAGAGAAGAGCGGAAAAGAAAGACAGAGTGAGTTATGTCACATGGATAAATGTCAGCAGGAGCTTCATCGTCTGTCTGAGTTGAGCTCTCCCTCCCAAAATGCCATGTGTAAATTGCGTAGCTGGGGCCTTCAGCCAGCCTCCCCTAGCACAGTAATGAGATTACAGACCTCTACAGCACTCTCTCCCTCTGTGTGTGTGTGTGTGTGAGTGTGTGTGCGAGACAGAGAGCGAATACTATTGAGCCCGTGTGGAAGTGTACAATTTCGATGGCTTACACGGGGGCCGGCGAATAAGCAGGATTACTCACACCACCAAACAAGACTTATGGCGGAAGATTTTGGGTACTTATTTATCACTCCACGCCGCACACTCACTGCACACTGTGGACTCCCACCCCACCCAGCCTTTTTTTACTTACAGCTGCACAAAAAGGAAAGTGAGGAGGCTGATTCTTATCTGTGTGAGTCAGTTTAATAAGACTCCTGCCTGTCACACGTGAAGATGAGAACTGTACAGTCAACAAAGTGCACACAACATCTAATAACACAGTCTAGAAACCCCAAAACAACATGATGGTTGTATTATAGGAGATTAAAATGTCATTAAGTGCTTTAAGTTCACTCTAAACTCATTAAAGTGGTGTCCCTACAGGAATATATTTTCCTATAGTCTAACGCCTCAACCTGCATCTCTTTATAATTAAACATTTCCACTGTGGGACCATGTAGGAGTCTATTAATACAGCTTCTGTTTGTGAGCACATGATGTTTACACCACGGCTTCTCCTCTTAGACTAGTCTTTCAGACCTCCATCCAAATCTAATATACCCATCCATAAATAGCTCACCTATCGAGCCCATATTTGGCGTGAGTGACTGCGCGCGGGAGCCAATGGCGCCCGCCCAAACTGCCTCGCCCCGCCTCTCCACGCTCCGCCGCCTCTCTAAACGCCGCCTCAAACGCCCATTCGCCTTAAACGAACACGCATGGGAGTTGATTGACAAACCGAACCACGCCCCCTTTGTTGACCAAGCCCCTCCCCTCCTCTGGCTCCCCCATCCAGTGTCTATTTTGGCAACGCGGGTACGCATGGAGCCTCCATCGCCTCCAGTCCCTTTTACGCACCGACTCCGGTAATGCGCGCAGGTTCAGGGACCCCAGTCGCGACATTTTCAGCCGCCGCGCCCAGCTGTTAATCTCCTCTTAAGGACTAATATGAAAGGAGTGGATTTAGAGGTCTGACAAAGCCAAGAAAGGAGGCGTATTTTCCCTGTGGATCATTCCTGTTCTCCATCACCAGAGCGTCAGCATGGATGTCCTGGCGAACCACAGTATCTTTCAGGAACTTCAGCTCGTCCACGACACTGGCTACTTCTCTGCCATGCCGTCGCTGGAGGAAAACTGGCAGCAGGTACGTGTCAACTTTCCGTTTCGTTGCGCTTTAACCACGCAGCCGCGGATGGTTGATTTTGCGCTCGGGATGCAACTTTTCCCCCCCGCGAAAAAACGCGTGGACGTGCGCAGTCCAGGCAGACATGTGGATGTAAAGCGCTTTCTGTCACTCGTGTATCTGATCATTTTCCAAGAGAGGGCAAAGTGGTTAAGATGCGAGCGCACTCCGGTGCGTAATAAAGCTGTCAGATGTGATTTGGGGAGGATGAACATCCGAATCCCATAATAGGGACTGAATAATGCATCTGCATCCCACAGATTGCTGAGTTTTTAGCCCTTCTGCATGAAAGAATTCCCTCCTCTTATTCATTATAGATACCCTGACATGTCTGGCTTTGTACCATCATTAAATGCAGTAGCGATAGAAGAGCAGGGAGAGAACTGCTGTCACCAGCGTGTCCACATTTCCCTGCATCAAGTTCACTGGGCGTCTGTGGAGAGACGCTGTGTAAAGCACGGGGATCCACGCTGCGTGGAGAGATGCGCTCAGGCATCACTTAGATGCACTTAATCTTCCTGCTCTTTTACTATCAGTTTGGAAAACTCTTCAGATGATTTATTTTGGGGGTAATACCTCTTTTCATGATTTCAGTGTTTTTAAAAGAGCTTAGAATTTTGTCTTTTTAAGGAAAAAACTAAAATCTTCTCATCCGAATCTGATTCTCTCCCCCCCCTCCCCCCCACCAGTTTAGTATCACCTGCACATGCAGAGGAGAACCATCTTTCCTCAAGCATCCCCCATTTCTGTGTCCAAATAAGGGGCACGCATGCATGCAGCCCACCTGCATTGCTGCCGCTGAAGATGATGCTCTCCATGCTGCACTTGACTGACCAGACAAAAAAAAAAAGAGAGAGAGAGAGAGAAAGAGAGAGAGAAAAATCACGGCATGGAAATTTGATGCCGGTATTGTTCATGTAATAGGAGCTTCAGTTTTTCCCCACTTCTCTGCTCCATGCGTAAGGGGGGGGGGTTAGCAGGGACTGACAGGGGGAAGGATGGAGAGAGGCAGAGAGAGTGAGAGAGAGAGAGAGAGAGTGAGAAACCGGTGCGTGACCGTGGATCCATTCCTTGTGGCCAAGCAGCCTAATTGGCATCCTACTGTTAGCCACCGACGCATCTTTTCATAACAAGTCTCCAACTCCCTGCCTTCCCTGTCAGTGGATTTTTAAATTGCATGGGGCCCACGTGTACCATATGCAGTGAATGTCTCTCCCCTGCTTCTCACCCACAGCCTGCATTTTAAAATCAATACCTAATGCAAATGGAAGAGAGAAGACAGCTGTATATATGAGCAAAAAAATAAATAAATAAATAAATAAGGCTGGGGAAGCTCTTATCTGTGAAGATGGAAAATGTCAGTTTTCTTTGATTGGAATCACTCTTAACAGCTTCCATTTGGACTTTGATGGTGTCTGTTTTAGATTTAACAGCCTTAGTTTCAACTCTTTAAACCAGCTGGAATTATTTTGCGTGATAAACTACATTTTTTTATTGGGATATCTGATTTTATAGATTTTTTTTATATCTGGCCTCAGTCTCGGGTAAATGGAAAGATCAAAATTGACCCTGAGCTGTCTTTCATCTGGCTTACGTTGGCTCACACTTGCTCCTCTGACACATGATGAATTGCAAGTTGGCTTATGGGGCAAAATACTAATGGATGAGGTCAAAACTCTTGGGGCCAATTTGGTTGGTAACTTGGCTGGCCATTTTCATATTACTTTATATATGCAGCATTGTTAATTTAAAGCTACCAAAGCAGCAAAAATAGTGTGAGACTCAAAATAAAGAAGAATGCAACCCCTTAAAGTTGGGGTTACGTATTTATCTTACAGACGTTAAGACAACTTATTTCATTTTACAGTGCAATCAGTTTCATTAAAAGATTATTTTATTTTATTTAAACATCTTAGTATAATTCACCCCTCTTAAATAAAGTTAGAAGGCACGTTTGACTTCTCCTTTTTCACACATACAGGTTCCTTTGCTTATGTGATTTGACACAGATTTTACACTGGATGCCCTTCCTGATGCAACCTCCCATTTATACAGGCTTGGTACCAGAACTGTGGGTTAACTGGCTTGTGACCCCCCCCCCCAAAAAAAAGGCTGGGCTTGTGTCCTCTCCTAGTTGCAAACAGGGGACCAATCATATGTGAGGTGAATGTGCAAACCACTGTACTATAAAGGACACCTCTCTTAAATAAAATTATTGTCATATTTTATAGTGTATAAGTATAACTTTATTTTGGGGGAAAATCAGCCAACTTTTTAAATGTTTTCAGTGGATTTGACTGGTGATTCTCTACATGCAGATTTTTTATTGTCACTATAACGATGTTAATGGTAATGATGTAACAGAACAAAGCAAAAGGTGTCGAACAAATTCCTTCCACATTACTAGTCAAGAGTGGGGGCTGGTAGGCAGTTAGCTGTAACTAAACTAATATATATCTGGCATTGGTTACTTTGTCACGTATAAGTCCACTTTGTCATCATTATACTGATACTCAGGCATGCAGTATATACAGTGGTCTCTCAGCTCTACAAAATACAAGCTCTCCTCAAAGTGCTCACATTGCAGTCCCATTACAAATCACCGGAGTGGAAGGTTTTTTCTTTCTTTTGGAAAACAATCTTTATTTTAGATAAGAAGACCACTGCAGCCTTGTGAGTGAAAGGATTTGAACTTTCCCAATCAATCCTTGTGTTCATTGTAGCAGCATGAAGATGCCGTTGAGCACTCCCAAACACAGGAATTATGAGTTGTGGCCTCCCTTAAAAGCTGTGTCTCCAGCCGAGGACCCTGTGGTTTGAGCAGTCCCCTCTGTATTCCAGGCACAATTTAGAATTTGATGCTTTTATGGGGTTTGATGGGGAGATAGGAGGCCGTTGTAGTCGGCCCCTAAATGGGTCCCTGAGATGCGATGGCAAGAATGATGACTGTGTCCCCTGTTGGTGTCTGTGAGGCATGATTCAGGCGGTTATAGGGGGATAGGGAGAAGAAAAAGAGTAAAGTGTTTTGGAGGTCTGCAGATGGTACATTTGAGGCTGCTGTTTGTTCCATTATTGAACCTAATAGTGCCAAACTGAACTGTGCGCTGTCTCGCTTCCAAATCCCAGTACAGTTGGTTGCTCAGCATAGGAACAAAGTGCAGGGCTGAGCTGGATTTGGAACAGCTAGAGCTGGTCAAAGCATACTTATTATCTGTGGAACCCAGTTTCTCTCAAAGCAAAGAGCACACGTGTTATTTTGCATCTTTATACCAGCAGAAATATAATCTTGGCTTCACTTTCCAGTGCTTGTGTTGCTCCTTTGTAAACTGGCATTTGCTCAGATAAAGCCTCAGTGGGCTTCGCTGTCGGTTTGTCAGTATCAGTAAAAAACAAAACATCTGGATTGGATTTTGGGCTGGTATGACAGATTTTTCAGGATCTGATGAGGACGTACCTTCGTTCACTGCACTTGACCCTGATGGGTAGGATGTAACAGGACACTGCCAATGGCTGTCATTGACCTCAGGGCACACTCTATACCCTCCAGCACATGTATTACCCTTTAGAGATTCAACACACGCACAGTACACACACGTAGTCTGAATGCCTACACAAGCAAAATGTCTGTATGTTGCTAGACGGTCCATTACGGGCTTCTATATGAGGACAGACTGTACATGGCAGGCGCAACCTCCATAAGCAAGTCTGCGTGCTCAGATGCATCCACTTACATCCAACTGGCAGAGGCGGCAACTCCGTCTGGGGCTGAGGGGGAGGATAGAGGTGGAGGAAGTTGCCGAGCATGCACATTCTCCCCACTGCAAGATTTTGCATTTCACAGTGTGGTGGGTTTGAACCTCCCCAGGAGTGAAGAGCACATAGAGAAAGACATTCAAAGAAAAAAAAAAGAGAGAATAGAGAGGCATGACGTGCTGATGGACAGGAGGAAGAAGAAGTAGGGATGCAGATAGATGGAGTCATTTTATATTTTCACTCTGAGTTAAAAGTCACTCCACACTGGGCTGTTTAAGCTGTAGTCAGGGCCCCAGAAATATATCAGCGCGAGGGCCCCTGCTCTCAGCCCGAAGAAGTGATGATGGAACTGCGAATATCCATATGCATCCACTGTGCACAGTGGTGTGTATGTGTCTCAGTATGTTATGTAATCCTCAGTAGGCCACAGCTGCTTTCTCACACACAGCAGGCATGCTGGGGAGAGCAGCCAACTTGCCCCCGCCTTCCTGTCTTCCTCCATCCCTTGTTTCTCCTGTCTCTACCCCCCCCGCCCCCTTTTTTTTTTATTTCCTGCTTATAGAATTAACACAGTATGGATTTTTGATCTCTGCAGGGCTGTTGTGTAAGATCGGGACTTGTGCGTTTTCCCCACCTGTGTTCTGCTGTAACAGAGGCTCGCCAAGTTGCTCTGTTTTGCTTTGTGGAGCACCTGCATCAACCGCTTTTGACGTTTAGAACCATGACTCGGGAATTAAAGTTAAAAATATAGCAACCACCTTTAAAAAGAAGGTCTCACATGTTCTCTGCGACCTTTTACTGGCTGAGATTTGATGTAATTTTATGCAAATTAAAATTAAATCAATCCTGTAACGGGCACAGTTCAGCATTCCGCGAGCAGGCAGAGGAAGGACAAACTGGGACTTAATCTTATTTGTCTCAGAACAGCTCCTGCTAGTGTTTTCATTCCCTGCATTTTGCTTTATTAAAATGTCACATCAGCTCTTAAGTATGAGATGTGGAATTCCCCGAAATCAAGTTTGGATGCTCTCCAAAGGAAAAATACATTAATTGTCTTTTAGTTTAGCTGACGTCTGGTTCTGTTTAACCAAATCCTGAAAGTTTTTTTTTTCTGATGCATGTGCTCCCTCGTGATGCTCGGAGTATGGAATCGATTCCTCACGGCCCTGTTTTGCTCGCCTCTAACCCGTTATCAGTCAGAAGATCTTGGAGATGGATGTCACGAAGAATGTGTTTGACATGGCCTGGCCCGTGACGCAGTGAGGCATGAAAGAAAGCCTTTGTGCATCGCTGCACACAATGCAGCATTTCTGCTGGACTCTCTTTAAATGTTTTCAGCCACAAGGTTATCACTCAGTGCAGCGATTCTAATAAACGATGCGCGTCGCCTTATTGAGGGGGCAGATTTCTCTATTAAAAGTTCATGTAATTAGATGAAACAGCAAAAACTGAGACAGCAGATTTCTAGGAACTGCATAGGTCAATATTGCACTTGCATGTATTTAATTTGTTATTTTATCTTTCTTTTAGTCTCTGGAGGTTAGAATGTATTGTGTATTGCACAGGTCTGAGCGTTTGTCGCTGCATGCAGCGGCACAATTTCATTATTTCACATCAGGATTCATTTTCTTTGTATGCACACACAGTCACGGGCAGGTGAACAGGTTTATGTGTTTGTGTATGTTGTGTAATGAGATGTGCGAGCGACCCCCTGACCCAGTAACATCCATTCTGCCATAAGAGCACTTAGTGAACTCTGCCACCTCTGTCTCATCACTCAAGCAACTGAGAGGCGATTGCCAGTGATAGGTGCCGGCTACTGCTTTATGGGCGTTGATGAAAAGGTGGGAAGCGCTGATGAAAGAGAGGACGGCTGAGGAAGTATTCATTTGTCTGATGCTCCAGTGACTGGCACATCAGAAAAAGGCAGAGTAGGTGGTGTAAGAGAAAATGGCGGGGGGGGGGGCGAGAGGAGAGGACGAGAGGGGGAGGAAGAGTGGTGAACAAGCACATCTTTATGTATGGCTTCCGTCTGTGAAACGCTCTGCCACCCCAGGTTTGATTAACAGCGAGAAGAGAAGCTAGTCATTTTTTTCGCCTCACACCAGCACACATGGGTTGGCAATGACTTTCACATCATTTGAGGCGAAATCGGGAAGCCGTTACAGCACCTTACAGTGATCCGACATGCTTCGCTGCTGCCATCCGGCTTGGCAACTGCAGGGAGGAAAGAGAAAGGAAGAGAAGTCTCAGACACTCGTTTTATGCTTTGGAATCACCACCAACTCTCTCCCTCTCTCTTTATCTCCTGACTCTCGCTCGCTCTTTGACAAATTCGGAGAAGACAGTTTTGACGAAGTCACAGCCGCCTTGTTTGATTTGCCCTGCTCTAACCCTCATTTCAAGTCAGTCTCGCTACAAAAAGTTGAACTCAGGAGAGTTACGCAATCAAAATTTGGCACAAAGCTGCATAAAGGCCCTTTTACACAGAGCATGTCGTGAATAAAGCTAAAAAAATAGTTTTCCTTCTGCTATTTCAATAGGCTTTATTGCCAGGAAAGTACAGGATCAGAGTGAGCTCCACTTTTGCTACTCTAATATCGCTTACTATGGCAAGTAGATTAAACATGTGTCACTGGATACTGTTATAGCCTTGGTCTCTTAAATGTATCTAGTCAAAAGAGTCATAACATCCATGGTGACCAAAGCTTTAGTAAAATAATATGCAATGGGCTCAATAGCATTCTGATAGGTTTGGAAAATAGCTCATCATTTAAAGTAAAGACAGTGTTATAACTGTCTTTTAAAAATGGACCTAAAGTCAGGAGGCGCTTAGCTTAGCATAAAGACTGGAAACAAGGGGAAACAGCTAGCCTACCTCTTGCAAAAGTAAGAGAATCCACCTACCATTCCCACTAGGTTTCAGTTTGAATAAGCACAGTGTAACTAGCTTAATCAACAGTCAAACTTAAATGTAAAAATGCTGAGCTGTCCTTTGTTGAGCATTCACTTCACATGCGAAATGCCCGCCATCGTTGGGGGGGGGTCACAAGCTAGTGTACTCCCAGTGCTAGTCCCAAGCCTGGATAAATGGGGGGGAGGTTGCATCAGGAAGGGTATCTGGTGTAAAATCTGTGCCTAATCACATATCCAGATTCACTGTTTGTGACACTTTGGGTGAAAAGGGAGAAGTTGAAAGTACCTTTCAGCTCAGGGGTTTCTTGTCCTCAGTGTGGGTTTCTTAGGCTCCCAAGAGAAACTCAGTGAGGGTGCGTGGAACAGAAATCCTTGGCTTAGATTTTTGCTGGTTATGCCAGAAGACTGAAAAATGTTGGACATTGTCCCTAGAGTCTTAGTCATCATCAGTCAATAGCTGATAGGTTCCCATGGGGTTAGGGTTGGTTTAATATCCACCGCATTTAATAGATTTTTGCCTGGTTTTACCCACAAGGAGAAGCTTATAATAGAAGGATAGTAAGGGTAAATGTGTGAATGAAAGTTCATTTGAACGTTTTCTGAAAATGTGCTTGCTTATCAAGTGACTAAAATACAACCGAATGTTAAGCGTGAAACTATTCGACAGTTCCTGATTTCACTGCAACCTTGTCAGTACGGTGACCACTTATATTTGATATTGTATTTATGGGTTTAATCACAGATTGCCAGCTGTTTTCACAAGTCGATAATAAGGTAATATTGCATTAGTGCTACTCTTGCCATTCAGCTGTTGGCTCATTAAGCATTGTTTGCTGGCTAAACCCAACTGGAGTGAAATTCCACCTGTTTGTTTAATTTTATTCAAATACTAGCAAGGAATCCCTCTATGCAAAAAGACCTCAACAAAGTAAAGCCTCAAAGTAACACTCAGTTTTCTTAGTTACTTTCTCTTGTTACAGTACACACTTTGTTTAATCTCCCAGCCTGCTCACATATTCAGAAATCCATTGGCTGTAATAATGCCCACACATTCACACAATGTCCAGGCATTTTGTAGCCATAATTGGCTGTAACTATCGAAGTACTGAATCCCATCCTCCAATCTACCTGTTGCTAGGCACCCTCAGCAAGCAGGAAGACCGGTTTTGGCCTATTTGTTTGTTTAGCTGTCAGTCTGTGAGGCTAATCCCACCCCTAGAGACTCCTAGCCATCCAGAAACTAGAAATCCAGCCATGTGGACCATCCTGCTTCAAAGATTGAGCAAGAGAAAGGGGGTATAAAGAGATGGAAAGTGGGGAAAGACAAGGGCAATTTGCCCAGAGTAAACACCGCTGCTTGTTGTTGTCATCCAAAGCCAGTCATCAATCTTGGCCCCGAGCTCTCGGTGGTGACAGCAGCAAGGACGTGACGTTCTCTGAAACTGGCTGGATAGCCTATAAAGCAGAGCAGTCATTGATGAAGATCCAATGCAAGCCTTGTCGACCGTGTGTCGTAAAAGTATTATAAAAGGATGTTTTCTTGGCTTGAGGTTGGACACGGGGTGTCCAGTAAAGACATAACAATGCCAGTTATTGGTGTGCTTGACTTTCAGATGTATTTCATTAGCTCCAACTAGTTTGTGTGTCTTTGTAAGTTTGTCTGCAATTGTGTGTGTGTGTGTGTGTGTGTGTGTGTGTGTGTGTGTGTGCTTTGCATGCCGACCTCTGCAGTGGTCTGACATGCAAAACCAGTTCGTGCCTGTTTCCCTGTGCTATGCCTTGCCGCTCCAAAGCTGTCCAGCTGGTTGACCAGTATGTCAGGATGTTTTCATCTGTCGTTACATGTCATTCCCTCCATTGGTTCATTTTTCCAAAGACTAATCTAGTTCTTCTTTCACCAGCCTTTCTTGCTTCCATCTCCTTTTGTATTTTTATGTCATCCTTTCCTTTGTCTCCATCCTTCTTTTGTCATTTTATTGCCTTCATCTCTTTTATGAGAATCAGTTGTCATCCTCCTTTTCAAAGCTGCTTTACGTTACTCACTTAAAATTTACAGAGCATCATACCTGTTTTGGCAGCTTGCAGCCAGGGGTGAGGACTCAGCTGGGTGCTCAGAAATAGATAAAGCATGTTTTCTATTGTCAGCAGCTGACGCTAAATTCTCTGGAAGATTAAACTGGGTCCCAAATTACCCTAAAGACACATATCTCGAGCCAACTGGGTACGTCATGTAGTTTCAGTCATTCCAAGCCCCTGCAGGGTTGAGTTGTCTGAAAAAGATATGACTTGTTTCCTCGAAACCAGACAGATTCAGCTTGAATTGGGATTAGCCTGTATGTCAAAGCCTGAAAGTGCAGTTTTTCACTATGAAAAATAATGTTTTAACATGCTTACTTGGGGGGAAAAGGATGTTATGAGTGTAGACAGACAGAGGGGGTGAGAAGATTTGCACCCTTCTTAACTCTTTGAGCGGCCTGGGAAGTGCCCTTCTGTGATTTAATGAGACCTGTGGGAAGAGCCATTCATCAGCATGACAGCATACCTCTGTTTTCCATTGTTCTGTTCTGGTATGTGGAGAGCAGTGTGTGTTTTAGCCTTAATGATGGGCTGGCAACCCTTTGATTAGATGAATCTCCTGGTGCTAATTAAGATTTAGGCTGCCAAAAGACATCTGTATTTATGCCTTCCTCCCTCGCTTGTTCCCTAGAAGTACTTGTGTTTGGGAGCAGTTTACAGGATGTGTCTTGCCAGTGGTGGTGATTTTGATATTTTAGCCTAAACTGGGAGTTTTTGGGTGGTGTCTGTCTTGTGGTCGACATAAGTGCAGGGCCTTGAGCAAAAGCATGGGTCATTCAAAACATATCTGAATGCAGAAAGTGTTGTCTTTGTTCCTGAAGTGCAGATATCTTTTTGTAGGTAAAAGTGTGTATATAAATCCTAAAGAAATTAGGTCTTCAAACAAGTGAAAAATGATTTAGTAAAGTATAGATACTCTAAGATGTTTCCCATTTATTTCCCTGTTGTTAAAAAAAGGAAAGAATAAGGCACGGTGTTGCAATAAATCAAGATTTAAAATGATTTGCATTGGAAATACAAAGAAATTGACAGTGAAATACTGTACACTCCCAGCCAGTTCTTATTCAAATACTGTCAATCTGTCAAAGCTCTTTTTTACATCTGTGCTGTATCTTACTGATACACACAAATTACCGGACCTGAGGATGGTGTTTGCACTGGTTTTATTGGCAATAGTAAGAATCGTGAGTCACATACTTACATCTCTTCATATGCGGACTTGTGTAATGGCCTCCTTGGCATCACATTTAAAACAGCAAGTGAAAGTGAAAGCAAGCTAAAATGATCACAATCCATGGCCTCCTGACTGGAAAACTTACAACTTTGAACCTACTAATAGAGACTTTCTTTAAAATAAGACTTTTACATTATTGCCGTGACAGAAACACCAAGGCACCAACATCAAAGGAAAGCTTGTGCAACACCAGCAGCATCTAAGTGTTTGAAACTGTAAGATGACAAGAATATGACATTAGCTCTTTAAACAAGTAAAAACTCATCTAGCAAAGTAAAGATAGTTTAACTACTATCATATATGCAATGAATCTTAAGCTTTTTTGGATTATTAAAAAACTGAAACGTATTAGTTGAACTGGAAATACAGTACTATGCAAAAGTCTCAAGGTAATACTTCCTCTTCTTCTTCTTCTTCTTCTTCTTCTTCTTCTTCTTCTTCTTCCAGCTACTGTTAGAGGTTGCCATAGTGGATCATCTGCCTCCATCTCACCCCATCCCTTGCATCCTCTTACCTCACTACATTCATCAACCTTCTCTGTGGTCTTCCTCTTCTCCTCCTGCCTGGCAGCTCCATCTTAAACATCCTCAAGACACTATTTTTTTTAAATATATTTTGCTTCCAATGATCCAGACCTTCTTGTCATTTTTAAAAGTGGTCTTGAGAAATAGTTCTCCAGGCTTGCTGGAGGTCTTTCAAAGTTTTTCTTTGGACATTGGCTGCTCTTTCACTCATTTTCAGTCCAGTCCTTGTGCCTGACTATTTTCAGAGGAGTGTTTTTTGTTTGTTAAGCCACTTAAGACTGACCTACGAAGCCTTCAAACATAAAAAGGCACATAACACAAGGGACGAGCTGGTGTTGTGTCTCCACGTAACAGACAACTTAGCAAAGAACCAGTTTTAAAGTGTATCTTTAGGGAATTTGTTACTTGCAGCCTGTCACAAAAACACATAACTTGTTCCCCATTCTTTAGCTGAATCTACAAGAAATGCCAAATATAATACAGTTTGACAGGCATAAAATAGTATTTTTGCACCAACAAGGTGATTCCCAAAGAGCTACTAGGCAAAAATGTGGCATATCTCAGCAGCCTCATCAGAAATGTTTTCAGTGAAGGGGTGGCTGTCAGTAAGCCATTATTAGGGAAGGGAAATGTGGAGAAAAGGCTGAGGTTTGCCAAACTACATGGGAGCTGGACTGAAAACCAGTGGCAACAGGTCTTACGGAGTGTTGTCAACATTCCTGATGTAGTGTGGGATCATCTTGACAGAGAATGCAACAAAACGGCAGCCAGCATCTGAAGAAGAGCTTTGGAATGTCCTTCAATGAGTCTGGAGAACTATTCCTGAAGACTACTTAAAGAAACGACAAGCTCAGACTGTGTTGAAGAATAGAGGCAGTCATACCAAATATTGACTTTAAAGCTTGTTAGAACTGTAAATTAGTTTTTCCCTTTTGCACTGCGTTTCCGTTTATTTTTCCGCGTTTCAATAAATTATTGCACCTTTGTCCCATTTTCAAAGCAAAATATTAAGGAATGAAGGGTGGCTCAAGACTTCTGCACAGTACCGTAAGGAGAAAAAACTCAAACAGATTTCTTTTGAATGACTTTTGGCGTTGCCATATCACAGCAGACATTTTCTGCTTTCATCCTTCAAACTGAAACCCAGACCCAAATGTGTTTGCTTGAATGTGTGCGAATGTGGCTTCTGTAGCAAAATAAGTAACAGCCTTTTCATTCACATTTTTCCTCTACTGTCTCCTTGTGTTAATATTCCACACTATATCAATAAAAACAAACTATCTCTGTGGGGATCTGTGTCAAATCTTAGCAAACACCAGTTTGTGACTTAAAAACATTTACAAACCTCTGCTGTGCTGTTTTTCTCCATCTTGTAACTAAACTGATGGTGTCACATAAATGTTTCACTACCCAATTCCCCCATGTTTACTTTCAGAGAAAGAGAGTTTGATAAGTTATGCTAACAAGAACGAAGGCGTCCCCACCCTCTGCCCGACCCTCCCTCAATATCACTCCCGCTCGCGTGGCTGGACGGCACATGCCTCTGCTCGCCAGTTTACCACTATGTGTTATTCAGTCTATTGCCCCAGATATTATTTCATTGTAAAATGATGCCAATTAGTAAAGCCAGTCGCCAGTGGCTGTGGTCTGGCTCCTTCTCCGTTCCGGCGGGGAAAGTTATTTGGGTCGGCAGCTATTTTGAGCCCGTGATGTTGCCAGGAATACTTCAGGGAGCAGCCACTGTTTTATAAGAGAGCACATCAATAATTTTCATTGCTGTGTGTGTGTGTGTGTGTAAGCATGAAAGAGACGGAGACAGGCAGGGTTTATTGGGTTTATGTGTGTTTATATGTGGGAGAGAAGTGGCTGGTTTTTTCTTGAATATTCAGCAGAGCAGGTGGCGCACATAAACGCGATGACTTATTCCTGGCTTTAACACATTTCACTGTTGCTCTCGTGACCTCCCGTTAATTTAAAACACATTAATTTGACAGCCTTTAAACTTTAACCCCAAATCTTAAAACCACTCTTAATCTGGGCTTTACCCTTTGCCCTGTAATCACCTGCTTTTTTAGGCTGAAAGCTCGTCTTGGGTGGAGGGGGATAGCATTCAAAGCGCACACACAGGAACTCATTGACTTTGGCCTTTAGGTTCTGTGTTAGTGTGTCTAACACCTTTCTCAGTGTGTCTAACCACCTTCCCCTCCTCTCCGCCGCACAGCTGTACATTGTCATGATGAAATTGGGGTGAAAAGTCCTCGCACTCCGCTAGCGCTTACCGCTGAAAAGCCAGCCGCTCTGCACCGAAGGGTGAATGGGTTCAGGCTGCTGCGTTGCCTCCGCCCATCCTCGTACAACCTAAGCACACATGCACGCTCTCTCTCTCTCTCTCTCTCTCTCTCTTTCTACACTATCTTGTGGAGGAGAGCCCAAAGCAGTGGTGGTAGCGAAGAGACGTCTTTCAATTTTTTAAGCCGCTTGCGCTAATCTTTGTCGCTCAGGTTTGTTTTGAAAGCATTGCATCTGGAATAAAGACAGAACGACAGTGCCCCACCTCCTGTTTGCATGCACATAAAGTCATTGGGATGTACACACTCTTGCGTAACTTCACAGAAGCCCTGCAAACACACGCACACACAAACACTCGCAACATGTCTGCGACCCTGAGCTAATCCACCTTGGCCTTGCAAGGCTGTGCCACTGACCCGCTTTCGCTGCTCATGCTTGTTTTCTCGCCACACACGCATCTCTCCTCCTTTTTCGCTTCTTAGCTAACCCTCAGATTTGGTGTTGTAATGAGTGACAAAGACTTAAACTGCAGCTCTAAAAGACACGCCGTTACACAACACTTGCCATGCAAAAGCAGGGTAAACACAGGGGAAAAAAAAAACAAAAAAACACGACGGTGGCTTCTTATTCACCCGTCGAGAAGTGTGTAAAAACGAACCATTTTGGCTCTTATCAGCGTGGGCACGGCGCCACAGTTGCACTTCACGGTGTGTGAACGTGATTGGGGTACCGAACGGCCCTCGCTGACTGGTACTGTATGAGGAGGAAGCAGAGTTTTTCCGCTTCAGTGTTCTCTTTATCTCTCCCCTCTACCCTCTGTTATTTTCGGCCCTCCTCCTCTCTCTTTCGCTGCTCGCCGCCCTTTTGTTTCTCCGTGCCTTTTCCAGCCAAGGCCCCATTCTCTTGCCCCGTCATTGTGTGCGGTAATGAAGATTAGCCAGCCTGCCGCACACAATGGGGTCCCCACATCCGGAGCACAGACTCCCCAAATCCTGCCGCAAGCTGCTAACCCCGGTGTAAAACCACTGTTGTCTCCGACCCCCACAATCTGCAAACCCCACATGCACACACACACACACACACACATATATATATATATATATATATATATATATATATATGTATGGTGTGGTTCATCGCATGCACACGATTGCACAAACATGACCATATGCACTCTGCTGTGTTGAAAGCAAATGGCTGAAATGTCTCCAGATTAGATTAGGATGGTTTTGACAGCTGAGAGGGAGCGCTTGGCGACTCATACACCGATAAACAGCAGCTCACCCAAATCCAGTTAAAGAGAGACAGAGTTCCCCTCCCCAGTGAGTGCAACACGGCTCCAGTCATCGGGATTATACACCCCTCCCCATCCTCCATGGCCCGCTATTCTCCTTTTTGCATCTATCTCATCCTCTTCTCTTTCATTCATCTTCTTCAGTCTCAAGATGCTCCTTCTCTTCTCTTCTCTTCTCTTCTCTTCTCTTCTCTTCTCTTCTCTTCTCTTCTCCTCTCTTCTCTTCTCTTCTCTTCATCCGATTTCACCCTCACCTCTCCTATCCTCGACTTACTACCAGAACAAAGACATTTTCCACACTTTGTCACAAGCTATTTAGATGGAACAGGAGAGGTCTTTATATTCAGTACACTTGTTGTATCCTGAGCACTAAGACCTCTTAATAATGTCTGTATCGCTCTCAAGGTCGGCAGATCTCCTCGAGTTCAATCTGTTTACTTGTCAAGGTACTTTCAGCATTTAGAGGATACGTGTGTCGCTTTGTCTGTGGTGGAAAAGATGGATTATCCAAATGTGACAGCAGTTGTTTACTGTATTACAAGAGTGCGGTAGAAAATTTGTGTAAAAGTAGTCACATGTCAACTTGTCAAATGCTGTGTAAACTGCTCAAAGCCATAGTGCTTTTCCCATATTTAAGGAAAGGCTGTATGTGCAGTCACTGTTTAGCCAAAGGTTCAGATGTGATATGAAGATTGATAACGCTCTAATCTGAGCCAGACACTTAAAGAAACTGTCTGTAGCCTTTTTTGTTATCGATGCCAAAACATTAATGCCAAAATAATATTTCACAGATTGAGGAAAATGATTTACATGTCCACATATTCAACTTAGGATCTGGAATCTGTAAAGTGTGGGTGTTAAGATTTGCTTTTGTCAGAACTTGAAGAATGTCTTATCCATATTGGTGCAAAACATCCCCACGCCGGACTGGTTAAGTTCTGGTGCTTGGTGAGCAGCAACCTATAAGCCTAAAAAATGAAGCCAATAAGATTGCAGTTCCCCAAATGGCCACTTGAGGCTGGATTCAAAAGGGAGTCAATCCCCATAGACTCCCATGTACAGCCTTGTACAACAAACAGCTATGGTCTCTAAGGGCTAATTTCCAACTTCATTGCATCTGTACAGGTGGTGAATTTATATATAACTCATCTGTTACAGGTAGATAAAGGTTTAAATTTATAGTAAGCAAGTAAATGTTATTTATATAGCACATTTAAAAATAAGGTGCTTTACAATAGAGAAAAATTAAATAAAAGAAAGAACAAAAAGGTTCCCTCCCAAGCTCCCTCAACACACATTCACACTACTTGCATAAAATAATACAACAGACTGTCCTCTATCCACAGTTCCAGATATCAGTAGTTTCTGAACGCTTGATGAACAAAGATGTGTCTTCAGCTTAGATTTAAAAGCAGTCACAGCTGATGCATGTCTGAGGTCATTATAGGGAGATCATTCCAGAGCCTTGGTGCCACAACAGCAAAAGCGATACGGACCTTAAGCATTTTGAGGGAGTCTATTTGCAAGTGGAAGACCATCTAAAGCTTTAAACACAACCAAGGCCACTTTGGATTGTGTAATGCACACAAAGCCAGTGCAAAGCTGCTAGTAGCGGAGTAATGTGACCTCTCTTTTTTGTCCCAGCCTGTAATCTGGCTTCTGCATTTTGGACTAATCTTAAGCAAGCAAAATATGTACCTTATGTACAGTTATGGTTCTGACAGTGTTGAGTGACTGGTGGGTGCTGACACAGACAGCTGAACCTGATATGCTAGTCCTCACTTCACTGAACTGGTCTCCTTGACCTTCTTTTTGGTGTTAGTGCCTTGTGGAGAATTTTTAATGCAGTTATTTGACAATAACGTGGCCTGCTGTGAGGCTAATTGTACTAACCATCCAAGAAATCTGTGCTACAGTTTTCCTAAGTGAAATTCTACTATTTTATTTGCATGAGTTTTTTAGCACTAATTAGCAGATATCTGTCTGTGCATTGCATCTGCACAGTTTGTGCATGCACCTTGCTAACCAAGCTTGTCAGCATTACATAAATTAGCACTCAATTATGTCTTCTGGCTCCAATAAACCAACATGGTGGTGGCGGGTCTTCAGACCATCCATAAACCAGTGGGTGACTTCATGTTGGCTATGTCCGTCTTTTATATACAGTCTAACTGGACATCAGCCTGTGACAGCTCAGGACAGAACAGGTTGGCTGGCAGCACGTATCAGCAGTGAGTGGACCTTGTGGTGAGATTGTTTTTATTGCTTGTATTATTATTTTTTTTCTACCATCCATGTTGTCGTGTAATGGGAAAACAGAGGGGGAGGTCCCTAGTGCCAGGGCAATGTGGATGTGCGCCTTTCTGTTGTGTCTGCTCGGAGAAAGCAATGGGAAATGTCTTTCTGCTCCATTAGGCAAAGGTCACCAGGTTTTTACGCTCTGAGTGCTCCATCATTGTGGTTTTCCTGCTAGATGAAAGGTGCTTTGAAGATCACACACAAACAGACACACACGTATCGCATAAACCTCCAGTAGCGGGAGGGCTTACTGTGGAGATGTCTCGCTCGGATCTAACAAACTAAACCTTATTCTCTTACTGTGCTGCCAGAGAGGCAGCCACTCAGTGAATGTAACCGATGAGAATATGCTGTTGAATTCGAGGAAAGTAAGTCCAGCACAGCAGAGCTGAAAATGCTACCCATAAACAGTTTCAAGTGCCCATTGTGCCTATTAGTGCACCCATCCAAACAAAAATTGACTGCGTATAAAGGAGGTGTCAGGTTAACAACCAAATGTGCATTATTCCCTCAAACTCTGTCAGCAAATTGTGATTTAACAACTGGCAGTGTCTGTTATCAGCTTGAAGCCCACACTGTGTAAAACTGCCTCAAGCTGCTGCGTTGCCAGGTTTTGACGGAGGGGCTGACGGCGGCTCTGATTATTACTGTGAGGCTAATGTCGTCTGATAAGGTAGTGTGTGTAATTAAGCTGTTTCCGTAGTGTGTTATCTGAAGCTAGGTGAGGCTCGGCTGCCTGGAGAGATGGAGCTGTTAGTCAGTAAGGAAGAGGAGGACGCCTGTCTCCTGTCTGTGGCATTTAAAGCTTCATATCTGTCTCTTTTCTTTTTCCTACTCGTACTTTTTTGCTTATGCATCATCCTTTACCCTCTCCTTAAACTTACCTAATCTAACGTTTAAGTCTTTGCACATTCGCCGTATATTGAGGGCTGTTTCTTTATCTTTCACCTGTCTATCACACCTCTCTCTGAATGAGCTGTTTCTTCCCCTTTAGCTCTTTGTCTTTGTGTCTTTTCTCCCTCTGTCTCTCCTTTGCTTCACTGCTTCACAGCCCTGCCGGGGCATCGAGAGCTCTAAGATCCCTCCTAGCCAAACACTGGACCCCCTGCTGCTCTCTCCATTGAGAATAACACAGCGGCATGAGGGCGCTCCACTATTCAGATCAGTGTAGAGGAAAATGAGGCGTTATCTCCCACCCGCCCCCTCCACCCTTTCCTTCCTTCTGGCCCTGTAGGCAGGTTAGCCGCTCGACTGGGATCCGCCGATGACGCCATGCTGCTCTCCAAGGAGTCTGAAATCTGGGGGCCAGCGTTCTTAGTAAAGAGCAAAAACCCTGAAGGGGAGCTTAGTTGGGAGGGCGTGCTTTTTGGAGATTTTGTATGTGTGTGCGGGTAAGATGGGGCGGGGGAGTTAGTACTGCTCAGTGAAACTATAGATTACGGTCTCTGTCAGCTGCGACGGCCACTGCTGATGAGCTCCTGCATGGTATCATTTCGTATCGATTAGCAAGCACCCACACACACAAACACACAAAAGCTTTTGGCGAGATGGCCGCCGCCTGGGGCTACTGGTCATTTAACTGTCACCTCAAAGTGATGGCTTGGCCTGGTTCACCAGATCAATGCGAGACACAGACCTTATAGCACACGATGCCAGGAAAACACACATGTGAAAGACTGCTCTCTGAATCAAGGGCCTGCCCAAACTTTTACTTCGATGCGAGTGCCAAGTGTGTTGCTGAATTACAAACAGCAATAACGACAATGGCTATAAAAAAAAAGTCAGTAAAATAAAACCGTGCCATAAAATGAAATCCCGAGAAAAAGAAATAAAGGATAAGACAATTTGGTTACTTGGTCCATTGCAGGCAAGAAGCGAAATCTGATATGATTGTTACCTACCTGTAGGGTAAAACTGTGATTAATTTCTGAGAGGGATTTTAATCAGAGTCAATATCACAGCAGCATTGCATTCACAGGCCATGAAAAGAAGCCAAGGCCATCCTATTTTCTGTGACCAATGACATTGTGTGATTTAAACAAAGCATACAAGAAGCAATAAACCGACTGTCACTTGGATATGAAAGAACAAAAGAAAGAGAAGCAAAGCCTGTGTTAATTCATCCATGACATGAATGTTACTCACTTTTAAAATGACTAATCAAACTCCTGCTCCATATGAAATGGCCAAAACAAGTAATCAATGTGTCATGTTGGTGACAAAAGGATTTTTTTTTAACCTAATTTTTGGATGACAATCAAAAGCACATTCTGTGCGACCACAATTCTGCTCTGGTGAAATTATTGAAAGTCAACACTGCTTATGTATGCAACCAAGTGAAGTGAGACTCAAATCTGTGCTGTAAATATAAAACAGGTTAGCTTTGTTCAGCATAAAAACTAACAACAGAGGGACACAGCTAGCCTCTTTCTGTACAAAGGTAACGAAATCAGCATTCCACTCAAGTGGCAACCTCCGGAATAAAAATAAAAGAAGAAGCCAGGGGAGAAATGCCAAATGCAGCAATTTCACTAATGGCCACTTGAGGGTGGCTTCAAAAGCAAGTCAGTCCTTATAAGGCTATAATTTTAAAAAGCACAACTTTACAGCAGAAATTTATGTGTTTACAGTCTGGTACAAAAGAACGTCTTGGTCTCTTTTGCTATATTTGTCTTTCACACACGTACAGGGAGTGCGTTTTTAAATAACTCACCACCTTAAATGAATTAGGGCTCAAGTTTTTCTTTTTTTTAGAGGTGTGAGTGCAGACACAGGCAGAAGTAGTCAAAGTCTGCTAGGCATCAACTCAGCTATGTCAAGTCACTTATCTGGACGTCTTACATACACCCACCAGCAGCTTTATTTGTATATGCGTTTAGCTGCTCATCAAGGATCTAATCAGCCAATCACATGGCAGCAACTCAGTGCATGTAAATATGGTCAAGATGACCTGCAACGTTCAAACCAAGCATCAGGGACAGAGGAGGAAAGATGATTTAAGTGACTTCAAGTGCGGCATGCTTGTTGGTCTGAGTATGCTGATCTGCTAGGATTTTCTTGCACAACAGTTAGGGTTTACAGAGAACGGTCCAAAAAAGAGAAAATATCCAGTGAGCAGCAGTTCTTTGGGCAGTATGCCTTGTTGATTATTTATGTAAAATAATCACAGAATTAGCTTTAGATTTCACAAACACTGTGTGAAGTCTCAAATGTCCAGGTTTTAAATTTAAGCAATAAAAAAAAGAACTATTCATGCAACACTGCAAAGAAGGTGCTGCAGGGAATGATCGGTCATCTCTGAAAAGATGTGACAGCGTCCCCCCTCGCAGCCTCAGTGTATTTAACAATAGTTCTGCATCACCCCTCCTGCTCAGGGCCTCCTTATAGTCGTGCCCTTTTCAACCCTTCTAGCATCAGCTCTGAATAATATTCATAGCACCTTGTCTCTATCAAGGCATCTGTAAAAACTAAACATGATCATCCTAAAATTAATGAGCCGTATCCACCCCATTACATTTATCTGTTTAGTGGTGTTTTGGGCCTTCCTTTAGGGCATTATGCATGCTCTTCTGTTCATATTTATAACCCAGGCTTTTTATTAGCAGCGTAGTGGGGTGCTAACAGTTGGGAGGCAGCGTGTGCTTTGATGGTGATGGCAGGCAGCTCAACGCAGGCCAAATGTGAAGGGAGGTGATGGAGAGAGAGGATCAGCTGCCAGGCCGAGGGCCCCCATGGGAGAGGGGAGGAGAGGGTGAGACGGAGAAAAGGAGGAGGAGAAATGAGAAAAGTCAAAGTGTGAAGAGTGGAAGTGCGCGAATCAGGGCTGGTTCACAGCTCTCAGCCTGCTCGACTTTGTGAAACGTGTGTCTTGTGATCAGCGAATATTTGTCACACCTGCTGTATTTTAAGCCTCACTAACCAGAGGTGTGTTCTGAATGTGTGATTTCAGTTTCTGCACAGAAAAACAAAAGGCATTTGGGTAGTAAAGGAGGGGGAGTGAAGAAAAATGACTCTGTGATTTTGATAGCTGAAGTGTGCTTTCTCACTGATTGTTCCACAAATACAATGTATCATGAGTAGAAACACATGCAGTACATGGTGATAAGTCCTGTACCCCATGCAAACCTGGTCCTTGGCATTGCTGAGCATGATAAATAGTCTCACAGAGCAGGCTTACTTTTCAACCTAGATTCCTTTTTGTTTCTTGCAAAGCTCATTATCAGCATTATGAAGCCACAGCTTGAAAACATCACAGTCATTAACAAAGACCGTTGTGCTCAAATCAGCAACTATGGTCAGAAAAAACTGGCTAGAAAAACTGAACATATTTACAGGAAGACTTTAGTCACTTATTTTAATAATCAGTCAGCTTTTGCTATGTATCTTTACTATATAGTAACAGCAAAGCCAAAGGACACACTTATTTTAAGCTTAAGGCATCCACACTCTGAGATTTGAGAGAAATGATAGGCTGCACACTGTGCAACTTGGATCTAACAATCTTGGGTACAGACTATATAAAGATAATACCTGAAGAGCAGTTTGTTTTAATGCAATGGCCTCATTTGAGCAGTCATGATAACAGCTGCATATGTACATACCTCTGCTGCCTGAACTCGACTATTCCCTGTTCTGTTCGAATCATTTCATGCTGAACTCCTGTTGGGTTGTTAGTGAAGGCGCATTGTGAGCTGGTCATTCTAAATTTCTTTTGTCCCAGGCTATCTTTGATCACAAGAATGTCCAACTTAGAACTTCTCTTACTGGGTGATGCAGAGCCACTGCTTTGAAGCCAGACATCACAGTGATTCTCAGTGTTCATCTTCATTTAAGACAGCCAAAAACTACACAGAGTACACCCGAGCAACAACAGCGGACTTTGCGGTCGCGTTTTATGCCTCACTGGCGAATGTGGCTTAAGATTTAAAAGCCCAGATGGAATAAATGGTTTACACAAACAACTATAATGAAAACAGCTGATTACTTCCTATCTGCAGTTTTCCTGTGCGTATTATCTGTGTTGTCATAAATGCACGGGGCTATATGATTCGCATCTTTCCACAAAAGGCAGCTTCCAGCTAAACTGGGCCTCTGCAGAGTGCTTTTTTTTAATAACAACTCTTACATAATTAAAGAATCAAGAGCAACACAGGAGCTGGTCAGACCATTTTCTTAATGTCATTCTAATACTTTTTTCCCCATATTATCTCTTTTGTTTAGAAGGTGAGTACATTAATAGGGACAGCTCAGATTGAGCAGAAAATCAGGGAGGAAAGGTTGAAATGGTTTGGACGTGCAGTTGAGGGATAGTGGATATGTTGGAAAAAGGATGTTGAAGATGGAGCTGTCAGGCAGGATTAAAAGAGGAAGACAGCAGAGAAAGTTCATGGATGTCGTGAAGGAGGACATGCAGAGGGTTGGTGTGACAGAAGAGGGATAGGGTGAGACAGAGGCAGGTGATCTGCTGTGGTAACCCTCAAAGAAGAGGAGTTCTGTTGAGCTGTCTCTATCAAATTAGTTCCAGAAAAAGTTTCATGTTTTTTGCACTTCAAAATAGAGCTTTGTTTTTAATCTGTGATGACTCTGGAAAGTCACAGTCAGAAAATTATTAGTGCAAATTTTCAAATGACCACTAGATTCCATTTAACCATAACTTTATTTTTACAGCACAGTTCATACATCAACTGCAACTCAGCGTTTTCCAAAAAAAAAGGTAATAAAGTACAAAAGCCCATAAAAGTCCTAAATTTAGCTGGCCACAGAGATCACAGAGGTAGCACATGCAGACATGCCCTGCAGTGTTATTACTTACAGTATTGGTGCACTTGAATAGAACGGTTGAAATATTAGCTTTAAAAAGCCCATGTGATTCTTTGTCATTGCACTGTGGTCTAATACCCATTTTTGCAAGATCCAAATTACAGTGGTCACTAGAAATTTGATTGTTACAAGACAAAGACGTTGCTTTAGGTGAGGACGCCTGTATGTGGTGCTGGCTTACTGCTAAATTCAGGACATAGTGTCTGATTACATGGAAGTTTGAATCTGGCTGAAGTGCTATCCCAACCTATCTAGCAAAAAGTTTTTCAGACAGTGATTGTCCGATGCACAAGGAGGTTTGGTTGCCGAAAAAAATGCAAGGTGAAAACCCAGGCTGCTGTGAAGCAGCATTGCTTACCACTACACTACAGCGGCTCTAAATGTTGGGAGCAATTACTTTTGACTGTCCAGATTCCCACACAAATATAAACTCAACATGCACCTCACAGTAAGACAAACACCCATCAGAAACATGTTTTTTTTCTATTTCAAAAAAATGCTATCTGATAAAACTAGCCTGTGTACCTGGAGTGGATGTGCTCAGGTCTGATCACAACCGTTTCACAGCCAAACTAAATGTAAAAAATATATATTTAAAAAAACACGTGTTTACATTTTTTAAACAGCGGCTAGTTGGGATGTAGATGTCTGTTAAACTTTCACTTTTCAGGCAAATTGAGATGTAAAAGGACATCTTTTAAAGGACAGTGTCTGGGTCACCAGAGTTAGTCCACAGTAAAACATCCATGGATGTCTGGGGCTTGGTGGGAAGTTGCCCCACCAAAAGTGATTCCCCCTGGCTTGGAGGAAGAGGAAGAGGGGGTGGGGCTGCTGGAACGACCATTGGATTGTCTCAGTTTATCTTGGCTCGCATGAAGGAATCATCCCGAAAGCCTTTTAGGAAATGGACCCTGGCTTTGTGCAGAGCCAATTGTTGGCTCTCCAGATCGGCGTTTTTCCAAATGGAGTCGGGGCGGGCCATGAGTGTTCCTTTATCTTGGCTATTGTGGGATGCTTTGGCTCTTGATTTCACACACACAGATGCGAATTGCATATTCACTATAGGCCACAAGACCAGCAAGTAGTTTATGCATGCGTGTAGGTGTACACACAAACATGAGCACAAGAACTGCATAATTACACAGAGTAGCATAATTATGCACACGTGCACTTGCAAAATTATGTGCACACACACAAGCAAACCGGTGTAATTACATGCAGCCACATATATACACCCACACCACTTCACACAGGAACCGCTGATCAACTGCGTGACCTTCTCTCTAACAATGTTAATGTCACCACCTGGGGGAGGAGGGGGAAGAAAGGAGCGGCATGAAGGGGGAAGGACCTTGATGGAGTGATTGGAGAAAAGAAAGACTGATTCAAAGAAAGCGCAGATGATAAGCTTGTAGTGTCTCACCTGGGGCCTCCTTCATCCTTCTCACACAAGCATCTCCCACTCTGTGTGCACACACACTTATAAGAACACTATACATGGATGTATTCAAATACACAACATCCAAGCACATGACAGTGGGTCGTAACCGAACATTTAGTGTGCGTGAACCCTCTTTCTGTGCGTGCATGTGTGTGAGGCCTGTGGCTTGCCCGCTGACAGGATCCTGTTACGCCAAATGTCACACTTCCAAAAAGGATTCACCCCCCACAGAGAAAATGAAGTCAAGACCTTCCTTCGCTCTGTCTCTCTCTCCTGCCTCCCCCACCTTTTCCCTCCACCACTCTCCTCCTGCTTCTTCTTCTTCACCTTCCACTCAGCCCTTCTTCCACTTATCCGTTTCTATCCTCTTTTCCGCTCCCTTGAACTATCGTTACCTCACACACACACACACACACACACACACACTCACCTTGGTTTGCAGGCCTCAGCATTTTGCCAAAAAAAGGTGCCTTTTAACTGGATGGTTTTAGCGGGTAATTAGTCCTCACCTTGGGAGAGGAAGGGACAACAATGGGGAAGAAAAAGAGAGTAAATGGTTGATTTTGGGCAATCGATAGAGGGGCTGAAAGGCTTTGCAGACCATGTTGTGAACACAGCAGGTTTGTGTTTCTCTGTATCTTGCTGGCCAGCGCATGCTTCTCCCTGCGTGTCTCGACAGCTTCAGTATTTAAGTGTGTGCTGCTAGAGGGTGGAAAAAAATCCCTCTCATTTAATTCACAACTCATTGGCTGCAGGAATCAAGAAAACAGTAAAGACCTCTCAGACAGTTCATGAAAGAACTTATTTTTTAAAGCCATCACCAGAAAAAACATGTAGGCGTGCAGTGGAGGGAGGAGACACGGTGCATTATCTTCAGTTCTCGCTGTGGAAGTGGTGTGGAGCAGCTTTTTAATTTGATGTCAATGTGCAAATACTGTAAACAGTCAAAAAAAAAAAAAAAAAAAAAAAAAAAAAAAAA
>VUQH01025769.1:83739-97319 GCA_015106775.1 Etroplus canarensis
TAGATGTGTGGAAATTCAAGCCAGAGCTACCTTCAGTCAGCCTTTTTTATTTTTATTTTCTGTCATTATTTGCTGAGTAAATCTGCCAGTTTTGTTAGAAAATATAAAGCTTTCTATAAAAAGATGTTGACCCTTCGGCCCATGGTTTTCCATCGTTCTCACATCTCTTTCTAACATACTTCAGTTCTCCATTACTTCCTCCATATTTCATTTTTGTCTCTTCCTCTCGCTGATCTCTGAGCCTGCAGTGTGTGCTGCGAGCAGGAGCCTATAAAGCGCCTCTCCAAGAGCCTCTGTAATGACCTCTGAGACCCGAATGCCCTGCTTCAGCTTCAGCTAATGGAGGGAATGTAATTAACTTCAACACTGGCACCTGAGAGGCTGGAGAGAACGTGTGCATGAGTGTGTGTATCTGAGCATTCGGAAGTAACAGATTACACATAATGGGATTACAGTGACTCAGGAAACACCCAGTTATCAGATTGTGGATGAGAAATATGTGAGTGCTCATTTGATTATTTTAAAATAAAAAAAAACATTTTGAGGAGGGCATTTATATTACATGTACAGTATTATGAAAAAAAGACTTGGATCACTCATTGCTGTATGTTTTGCTAGGAAAATGGGAAATAGGTGCAACAATTTATTGAAACGTGCAAACACAAATGCAGCACGTAAGCCAAAACAGGGTTGGTACAATTCTAACCAACTTGCAAGTCAATATTTGTTATGACCACCTTTATTATTCAAAACAGCCTGAACTAGGTAGGGTTTCTTGTCATTTCTTTAAGCAGCCTTCAGGAATTGTTCTCCAGGCTTCCTGAAGGACATTCCAAAACTCTTCTTTGAATGTTGGCTGCCTTTTGTTCCATTCTGTGTCAAGATGATCCCACACTGCATTAACAATATTGAGGTCCAGGCTCAGGGGAGGCCAGTCCATACATGATAGCATTCCATTGTGTGTTTTTTCTACTCAGGTAGACCATTACCGCACTGGCAGTGTGTTTGGGATCACTGTCATGCTGAAAAATGAAGCCAATTTCCACAATTTCCAGTATCTATCTATCTATCTATCTATCTATCTATCAGGTGCTTTCCAGTTGGTATTAGATGGTGAATCAAAATCTGATCATACTTTTCTGTGTTCATATTTCCATCTGTTTTGACAAGATCCCAACACCACTGGCTGAAATGCAGCAGATGGCTTACAGATGGCTGTAGGTGCTCACTGTTGGAACTCCCTCCTCCACATTACTGACTATGATTTAAACCAAAAATTTCAAATTTGGATCATCATTCCATAAAACTTGTTTCCACTGATTTTTAGTCCAGTTCTTGTGTAATCTGGTATACTTTAGCCTTGTTTACCTTCCTTAAGAATGGCATCTTGACAGCCACCCTTCCACTTGAGACCATTTCTGATGAGGCTTTGGTGAAAAGTAGATGGATCAACTAAAGGGCCGGATACATCCCTCAGGTCCTGTGTCAGATCTTAGCTGCATCTAGCTCTTGTTCGTCTTCTTCTTCTGCCTGCTCCTGTTAGGGATTGCCACAGCTGATCGTCTACCTCCATCTCACCCTATCCTTGCATCTTCTTCAAACACACCAACCCTGAGCATGTTCTACTTCACTACATTCATGAACCTTCTCTGTGGTTTTTCTCTCCTCTTCCCGTCTGGCAGCTCTAGTTGTCCAGTTTCTTAAATGAGAGCAGATAATATGTTTTTGTGACAGGGTGCTTGTAGCAAAGTGCCTTGCTTGGTGCATTTTTTATGCTTGAAGGATTCATAGGTCAGTGTTAAGTGGCTTAACAAACAAACAAGCGTTCCTCTGAGAATCGTCAGGTACAAGGACTGGACTGAAAATGAGTGAAAAAGCTGCCAATGAAAACCTTTGAAAGACCTTCAGAAAGCCTGGATAATTACTGCTCAAGACCGCTTTTAAAAATGACGAGAAGGTCTGGTTTGTTGAAAGCAAAATATACAGAAATAAGGGGTGGATTGAGACTTTTGCACAGTACTACGTTTCTTCTCTGCAGTGAGTGAATGGTGCCAGTTAATGGGGATTTTATTAAATCGTCAAGAACAATTGTTTTAAACAGCAGTGCACAACTGTTCACAATCGTGATTCCTTAAATTATAACAATAATCCACTTAGCTTCATAATCTACATAATACTTGCAAAGTAATCCAAAAGTAACAGAAGGTAATCAGATTATGTTGCAGGGTTCAGGCTAATCCAGTGGATTAGGTTACTGATGGCCATTTAAAACTGTCAATCTGTCAGACTGTGTGTTTTTTAAAAGTGGCCTTTCTAGTCCAGTGTGTGTTTGCAGAGGCAAGTGTGTATCTTGCTCTACTTGCCTGTTTGGGCATCTTGAGGGAGAGCAGAGGAGGGAGGATTTTTGGAGGGGGGGTCTGTTGCTAGGCAACGGGGGCAGTGTATCGTTGGAGGAGTCGGTAGCTGAGTGGTTATGTACTGCTGCAGGCTCTGGTCTCTTAGTGCCCTCCCCTCCTCCCTCTCTCTCCTCTTCCTGCACCACCACCACTACTACTACCACCACCACCATCGCCCCCTCAGTCCTGCTCCTCCCTCCCTCCCTCCTTCTCTCCCGCCTCTTGCCCTGTACAGCGCTACGGTTACCGTCGCTAGGCAACTGCCTCCGTGCTCTGCCAGCGTGCTCGGTAATTGGCCGGTGGCATGGCGGCGTGCCGTTGCCAGATCCAGCCAGCTGCATTGCCTCCTCATGTTTCACCGCACCCCCTTCCCCTTCACACACAGTTGTGCGTGCAAATGCACAGGCACACACACACACACACACACACACACACATAGATACCCCCCCTTGCTCCCATTGCTAGGCAACACATTCAGGCATTCCTGCCTCCTGGGAATTTCATTGGCCAAAGTTGGACGGCCCTAACCTGCAGCTCTGGGTGTTTGTGGGATGGATGGAATGGGACAACACTAATTTCTGGGTCTAGACCAAAAGCGCTTTAAACTCTATAGCTTTTTGAGACAGTCCACCCAAAATCAATTTAACATATATGTTTTTCCTCTGGCCTGTGGTCGAGTGTATCCATCTAGATTGTTTTGGTGTTCCCCATTTTTTAAGATATTGCCTGTACAGATGTCAGTCTTTCCTTAGGTGTGATAGAACTAAATAAAGTACTGTCCAAAAGTCTTGAGCCACCCCCCCATTTTTTATATGTTGCTAGGAAAAATGAAAATAGGAGCAACAATTTACTGAAACTTGCAAATGAAAATGGAAATACAGTGCACGAGGCAAAAACAGTTTGTAGAATTCTAAACTTGAAAGTCAATATTTGGTAGGACCACCTTTATTCTTCAACACAGCCTGTTCCCACTGATTTTCACTTTGGTTCTTCTGAAATTTGGCATACCTCAGCCTTTACTGCCTGTCTCCCTTCCTTAAGAATGGCTTCTTGACAGCCACCCTTCCATTGGAACCGTTTCTGATGAGGCTTCAGTCAACAGTAGATGGATCAACCAAATCGCCAGATACATCTCTCAGGTCCTGTGTCAGGTCTTTGCTGGATTTATTTCCTGTTTCCAAGTACATGACTTTCAGATACTGTTCATCTGCTGTAGATAGTTTTTTAGGATTGCCACTTCTCTATTTGTGTTCCCCTTGTCCTTCCTCTAATTTTTCAAGGACACACTGCATACCATGTCCACATATGCCAAGTTTTTGGCTAAAAGCTCTTTGAGAATCACCTTGTTACTACAAAAATACTATTTTGTGTCCTTCAAACTGTGTTATATGTGGCATTTTTCATACATTCAGCTAAAGAAATGGGAACTATTGGTATTTTTAGGACACGCTGGTAGTAATAAAGATATGTGTTATGTGTAGACAAAACACTAGTTCATCCCTTGTGCTAGGTGCCTTTTTTATGCTTGAATATGTCAGTGTTAAGTGGCTTTACAAGCACAAAAAAGGATAAATTACATTCCTCAGAAAATGGTCAGGTACAAGGACTGGACTAAAAATGAGGGGAAAAGCAGCCAATGTCCAAGACCTTTGGAGGACCTTCAGAAACCCTGAAGGACTTGAGCTCAAGACCATTTTTAAAATGACAAGAAAATCTGGCTCACTGGAAGCAAAAGGACAACACAAAGCATAAAGAAATGAGACTTGTGCACAATACTGTAGCTGTTCCAAACCAAGAATGGTTCCCTAAAAATTAGGTCCAACAGGACCAAAATGGTTGCAGCTGAAACATTTTCTGTTAATTAGCAAATAAGAAGAAACTAAAGAAATGAGCATACAATAACACAAACAGCAAAAACTGGAAGGGCCAGTAGGATCTGATGTCCTTCCTCCAGCATAAGTCAGCATCAGAACTAAATTTAACAGAAGCATGAGGGTAAGTCTACCGGACCAATCAAAACCGCAAACACACCGGCGCCGTTCAAGTTCCCTCTCAGCTGAGCTGTAATGTGAGCTCAGTGCATGCTTCTTTTGGTTGGCAAATGTAGACAGTAGAAAGAAAAAAAGCCCCTACATGAAAGTGCTCATGCTAAGGTATTTTTTTTTTAAATTAAAGGGCATGACTTCTGGAAAGTAAAATGCATCTAATGGCTGTTTGAAAATGATAACAGATATATAGGATAGCATACATTTCTACAGCTAATATTCCCTTGTTCAGATGGATAAATAGCACTAAAGACTATATTTTTTTTAAACAAGGGAAAAAGGGTATATTTAAAAGGAAAACATCAGAATGAAAGTTCATTTTAATCTGTATTCATTAGTGTTTTGGTTTAGTGTCTCTGTGCCATTTTCTCACTTTTTTAATCACCTGTTCATTGTTCTAACCTAACACACCTCTGTTTCTCACCATCAAAACTTGCAGGATTCCTGCTAATGGAGTGCCCCATAACACTATTTTCACTGGGAAGTGCTTTAGCAGGTCATATGTTAATTGATTTTTGCTGTTCTGCTTTGAATCTTCGGTTATTTTTGCCACGAAAGTGGAGTTCACGTTCGTGAATACAGGTTAGAAAAATATAAACACACGTTTTGAAAAAAGTATCGTTCACGTCAGAGTCTGTCTGACATAATCTGTGAATCTCTGCAACAGTTGCTTCAGATGTTGGCAACAACCTCTGTTTTAACAAAGCAGGTGATCTATTGATCGTGTCCCTTTTGATAATCACATTGAATGAATTAAGCCAGTATTTGTGCTGAAAGCACTCAAGCAGAGCTGGTCAGTGTGACTGCATTCAGCCATGAGCACCAGTCCAGATGGGATGTGACTGATGCAGGTGACGTGTTCAGAGCTGGACGCAGCTGGCAGATTGTGGCTTTCTTGCCATTATGTGACTGGCCTAATTATCACTACCCCTCCCTCCCCTACTGGCATATCTGCAGCCTCCTTTGCCTTAATCCACTTCTGCAACACTTCTCTCCTACTCTACTTTTCCCTCCCCTGGTCTCATCTCACCTCCTCCTCTCAGTCTCTCATCCACCTTGCCTCTAATCCCCCCCCCAACCTCTTCTCTTGCTCCACATTTCTCTCCACCCTCCACTCCTCTTCTGCACGTTCAGCAAGATTGGAGACCAGTGGGAGCTTCTCCATCTCATCGCATCGCTCTCTTTACAGTCCCTACAAAAGGAAGTAGTGACAGGAGGCATCTTTATCAGTGGAACACAATGGAAAATGCACTCACAATATACAGGTCACAGTTATTTAAATAAAAGCTTTGCATATATCAGACATTAAGATTAGTGCCAAAGAGCATTTTTTGCATGGCCACAAAAGACAAATAAGCGTGAGATTGGTGTCTGAGTGATCAAACAGGTGCTCATGTGTGGTTTTTTTCACCCCCTAGGTGAGAAGCCATACAAGTGCTCGTGGGAGGGCTGCGAATGGCGATTCGCCCGGAGCGACGAGCTGACGAGGCACTACCGCAAACACACCGGCGCCAAGCCTTTTAAGTGCAACCACTGTGACAGGTCTGTCAAAACACTCCTCTCCCTCCTTCAACGTGTCTTATATGTTTTTCCTTGCCTCTTTTCCTGAGTAGTATTTGAAGTACTTCCACAAACGCAGCAAGCTGTGTTTTAACATTTTGTTTGGTGTAGTGAAGACAAGATGCTGGTAACACACCCGAAATGTGTTTGGTACTGACCCAGTTTAAAAGCGTGTTGGCAGGATTACTAATGTGTGCTCCAAGGCCCAACTTGCTTGGTCTTTGAATGAGAATGCTCGCTGTGCTCTATACCCACATTGGGGTCGGTGCAGCATATTAATAGTGAATCTTCACACATGATGATGCATGGCCTTGATTTGGATTCAGAGTGAGACAAAGGTGTAAAACGAGTTTAGAACCCGTTAGCACCGTCACACCTAACTGGAAGGAATATTATTTTAATTTTGTGGGTAGTGGGTAAATACATTTTGGCTTTATTAATGTTAAATTATTTGCTAGAAACACTGACTGCATTAAAAAGATGGACATAACTTTTGGGTCTGAAAAGTGAAGCAGCTGCTCATGCATGCTTTTTAAAGTCCAGTAGGGGGCGACTCCTTTTGTTGCAGAGATGTTCGATTGTGTGGAATTCTATGAGATATTGTCCCGATTTCTTACTAGTCAGAAAAAACTTTCGTGATCAGTTTAGGCTGTCAGTTTTTAGTTTCATATTTTAACCCTGTAACACCAAGTATATCATATTTGAGACCTCTACACCATGAGTATAATTTTTTTTTGTTTTTTTTCCCCTAAAAAACTTGATGTATACATGTGATGCACAGATAATCCACCAGGGATCAGTAATTCGGTAAAATTATACAAATTAAAACTCATATATGCAAACTGATATTTTTTTTTTTAATTGTCGGAAGGTTCAGTAAACTCTCATTATGGTCCCAGTTAGAATGAAACAGTCTATAAAACTGGCCTACCCTTGCTTGATCTATTTGATTTTAAAGAAGGCCAAGAAGGCACATAGCCACCATAGCATGGTGGCTATGTGCATTTAGATACAGTCAATAAACTCAATAGTCATTAGCATTTGCTTAGAAACTATACATTCAAAGCAGTTTGTGGCTTTTTGGAAATTCAGAGGAAAAAGGTATTTAGGGAACTTCTGAAGCCACCATGAACCAAAATACAGGTGTGCGTGTCACTGTAAATAAAGCTCCAAGCTGTCCCAGTGGTTGGAGAGGCTTTCCTGTGAACCAGATGCTTCTTGGTCTTATCCTTGTGACCTGAGCATCAAATGTCCTTGAGTGGAGCAAACTGACCATTGGAGCAGTTTGCCACACACAGTATCATTCTAGAAAAAAAAAAAAGTTTAATTAATTATCAACTTACAATTTGACAGTTAATTAAACATTTGTAAATAACTGTTTTACAATGAAAAACTAATTTATACAGTTCACAAATCAGCATAATGTTATTTGTTTTATCTATGTCATTCGTTTGTACAATTAAAAACAATGACTTTTGTATTAACCAATGTATTATATCATGAATAAATGAATGTATCTTTGGCTGCTCCCTTGTATTCTTCATCAAGGGGTCACCGCATCTGCATTGATAATTTGGCAGAGGTTTTATGCCAGATGCCCTTCCTGACGCAACCCTCTATGGTGAGAGGGGCTTGTGTCCCCACTTGGAATTGATCCAAGGACCTTTTGTTTGTGAAGCAAATGTGTAAACCACTACACTACAGGGGACAACAGCCAGACAGCAGTGAATTACAATAATCAAGCCTAGAAGTAATAAATGCATGAACTAGTTTTTCAGCATCACCCTGAGACAGAATTTTTAAGTCATGCCACAGATTCTGAGTTGGATTGTGTGTAAGCTTTGACTGGGCCATTCCAACACATTAATATGTTTCCCCTTAAACCACTTGAATGTTGCTTTAGCAGTATGCTGAAGGTCATTGTCCTGCTGGAAGGTGAACCTCCACCCCAGTGTCTGGAGAACTCCTTGGTCTTCATGCTGTGGCTTGTTTGGTGGTGCCTCTTGGTTCGTGGTGTTGCAGACTCTGGGGCCTTTCAGAACAGGTGTATAAATACTTAAAATCATGTGACCACATTTAGCTACTTATGGGACTTCTGAAGATAACTGGTAAACCTAGCTCTTATATTTAGGAGCTTCCCAGTGAAGGGGGTGAATATATATGCACGCACCACTTTTCAGTTTTTTATTAATTAAATATTATTGGAAAAATTCTTTATTTTTCATATCACCAATTTGGACCTTTTATGTGTTGTTCCATGAAATAAAACAAACCTATACAAGCATTTAAAAAATCAATTGAAATACTGGTTGCAATACAACAAATATGAAAAACACTGGGGGGATTAATATTTTACAAGCTACTGTATTTGTAATATGCTGAGAAACCCATTAACCAATGTTAAATCTTGTTTTGTGTGAGGGCCCAATCACAAGAAAGATGACTGAAAGACAGCTGAACACCAAAGCCCAGCATAAGTCAACTATGGATTCTCTACTCAGGTCAGTCTGTGAATGAAAATATGGAGCTGAAATGGAGTATTATAGGTTTCATTAATGTTTGGATGTTATAGTTTCTACATTTGTCAGTATGCTAGAGTGTGTGTGTGTGTGTGTGTGTGTGTGTGTTGGGGGAGGCACCGAACCCTCTCCGTGCGCCCTGCCACCAGCAATGGGCTGCCCTGTTCTCCCTCACCTCTGTTTGTGTTTGTGAATCTATATCACTCCACTGTATGTAGTGTGTATATACCTACAACACACAGTGTGTAGAGATCTGGTAATTTCCCCAGTAGAGGATTAATAAAGTATGTCTTCTTCTTCTTCTTCATGAAGGGACTGCCCACATGCCACCCTGTTTTTCTATTCTTAGATCTTTGTGAAGTCATAGGAAGGAGATATTCTTATTACGGACATTACAGGCACACAGCTCTGGCTGTCAGCACAGAAGCCCCGCCCACCTGGTTTTTAAAACTGTGGGGCATCCAATCAGAACAAACTTGTCTTAAAAGGAGGGTGTGGTATATTCTGATCAAGCACTTGGTGCTCTGCCATGTTGGTCTGTAGTGGTCACAGTTTGACTAGTGATGCCTGCTCATATTGTTGTTGCTTGGGCCTTCTACTAAACCACAGATTTGTACCCTGACCTGGTGTCTGTGTGTATTCATTATCATGTCGTAAAGTGCCATAGTGGAACCCACCCTGCATCAGAAGCGCAGAGGATAACCAACAGAATATAACAGAGGGGGTCTTAAAGGGTGAGGAGCTTAAACAGCTGAGTTCAGAATAAGAGTGAACTGAGAGCACCCAAAAGACTGATATAAAATAAGTGAGGATTATTTTAAGCTGTGACTCATGTTTCTAGCTAATAGCAGAAAGACACAAAAATGGAGCTGGGAATGAGTGTTTAGTGGAATGTAGAGTTAGTAGATAACATGAGCCCATGTGTATTCCCAGTCCTAGGTATTAGAGGTGTGTTTCCCTGGTATCAAAGGATATAAACCACACTCCTTATTTAAAGGACACCAAACAAAATTATGGTGTAGACCAGACACTGCAAATTTTGGCATTAAACTGGCACCTACATCTCTATACCCATCTTTTGATACAGTCTGTGAGACAGACCAACAGTTTTCAGCAGTCCAAAACTTATTCATTATGATGTCTCCTCTTCTGTGCACACTCAGCAGGCTTCATCAGAATGAGAAAATCTGGCCTGTGTCTCACATCACCCCTTCTTCTGCTTCTGATTACAAAAGATGGTTTTAAATATGAATCCTCTGTTTCTGTTGAATAAGGAAAACAAAAATGATACTGTCTGCCCATGTTTCACGCTCTGTCTTCACCCCACCCCTGGCCTGATCCAAATTACACAATGGCAGCTCTGTCCACAGACACGGGCCTCATCAGCACCCAGGGATAACATCAGTACTGAACATCAGCGTTGACAGTGCCAGGCAATTCTCATTTCGCAGACTAAAAGCAGCTGAAAATATCCCCGTAGTGAAACATCCATGTCTTATGCTTTGGGGATCAGCGGTGTTGCTTTCTTTTGGTTTCACAATGACATGAGAATATCCAGGCTGACCTGATGTTCAGCAGCCAAATATACAGACTCGATGCTGCTGGGGCTTCATTCGCTCATCTGAGTCAGCAGCTTCTTCTGAAGGAAGGGCTTGTTGGTGCAATAACTGAAGAGGCAAGCAACAGGGTAGGTGCTGCAATCAAACAGAGGGTCATGTATGGTCAGCCACGCCCTCCCTGCCTCCAGGAAACTTCATCACCATGATGATAGAACATTGTTTCTGTTTCAACAAAAAAAACATCTTAGCACAGATTCCAGCAGACTGAGACCACGGACACCTAATCCAAATGTCCAGCTTTATTAATATCACACCCCTTATACCATTATTTCTATTAAATCATTTTTAAAATCTATGTGATTTCTCTTAAGTCTTAAGACTTAAAGCTTTTGAGTTCTACAGCTGAGAAATAATTTTATAAGTAACACTGTGCTGCATTACACAGAAACAGTTATTCAGCAAGCCTTTAGCACGAGAAGGAGTCGTTTTTTACTGATGATAACTGAAAGCCTGTGGAACAGGCAGGTTGCTGGCATGCAGAGGAGGGGGAAAATTGAGCAGCAAGTGTAGGAAGATAATCCAAGCAAATCAAGAGAGGAATCCAGAGCAGAGTTGCTGAGTCAGGCTGGGGGTCCAAGCGTGAGGAGCATTGCTGATGAGGCTGGAGACAGGCCGGGAGGGAGGGGTTTCAGATGAGGTGGATGTGACATTCTCTCATTGTTCTATGTCTACACTAAAGCATTTATGAAAATGAGTTATGAATTATACTGCAGCCATCAGTTTGATGAAATTTAAAATGTAGGCTGTGTTCCATCTGTTTGGCTTTATTCCAAACTTTATAATTTTAGCATCATTTAAATTTGTAATAGTTGTAATAGTTGCAATATTCTTCTGCAATGATGAAATAATTTCTTTATCAAACTGCTCTGTTATCAATAAATGTTAAAATATATTTTATTGTTGTCATCTGTATTGGAACAGTCTCAAACAACTGTAGAATAAATAAACCCCACAAACTGAATCTTTGTCAAGTCTTGTAACTTTAAAATGAAATAAAAATAGAGAACTTACCAGGGGTGTTTCCAGGATTTCTTTATATATGGGGTGGCGCAGGGAGGTCCACCAACCAGTCGGGGGGGCTCATGGGAAGCCAGAAAGTAAAATGCACTTTGGCCACGTCTTTCCATTCTCCCCAAGGAGACACGACAGTGAACTGATCTGCATTGGTAATTTGACTGAGGTTTTATGCTGGATGCCCTTCCTTACGCAACCCTACAAGATGAGAGGGGCTGGATTTATACCAGGCACCTGTTGCTTGTAAGGTAAATATGTAAATCACTGTGCTACTGTACAGTGACAATAAAAAAAACGATCAAATTTGGGGGTGGGGGGCACCCCTGGAGGTTACATTTTTCAATAAATGGGGGGTAAAATAAGCCTTTTTTGCATTCATTTTTCTTCTGTAGCTTTCACTTGTGTGTGTGTGTGTGTGTGTGTGTGTGTGTTATGGATTAAGTGACTCTTTTTCTTTTGTGCATAAAAACTCAAATTCACTGGCTCTTAACTGCAGCTTGAGCCACGAGAGAGAGAACCTTCCCAGCAAACATCTCCACGCTGACCTGATCTTTATTCTGCATAGAAACGTCAATGTCTGTCTGTCAACAGTTCAGTTTTTGCCATTGTACTGCGACCAGTGTCGACCCGGGAGATGACATTGGCATTTCAACCAAGAGCTACAAACCCTGTTTGCAGAAAAAGCTGTGATAGTTCACATAATACAATGAAAACACAAATCTGTGGTGTCTGTCTTGCTTCCCGCCCCCAATTGTTATCACCTGTGTTCCCTTCCCGCCTGTTGCCATTTGCCCTATCCGTCTGTGCGTATTTATTTCCCTGTCTCCCTTTGCTCTTTGTCACGTCATCAGTCCCCTGTGGTCCCTAGTCTTCAGTGTGTCCCTGCCTCTTCAGTCTGTCCATAGCATTACTCAGCTTCAGGCTCCCATGCCTCAGTGTTCCAGTCTGTCCCCTGTTCATGAGGTTTTCGCAGTCTAAGTTTAGCTATTGTTTCGCCTGTAAGTTTGGATTTAATAAAGCTAGCGTTTAGTTTGAACCTGCCTCCTGCAGTCCTGCTTTTGGGTCCGCTCACCTCACACACTGGAAGACCTGACAGTTTTACTGACTAACTTCTTTGTATTTTGTAAATATACACAAATATAGACTTTCATGGCTGCAACACACTCAAAAAAGTTGGGACAGATGCATGTTCATCATTGTGTTACATCACCTTTACTTTTAATGATACTTTATAATCATAGCACTTGGAAATCAATTCTATTCTTGCTTAATACAACACTTGATCGCCTCAACAGTCTGTGGCCCACTGTCTGATTCCCCACTTTACAATGCACAAAACATTTTTAATGGTGATAGAGCTAGACTGGCAGCAGGCTGGTAAGCCCACACACTGTCTGTGAAGCCATGCTGTGGTAGCTCATGCAGAATGCAGTCAGGCATTGTCCTGCTGAAATAAGCATGGATGTCCTGGGAAGAGACGTTGTCTTAATGGCACTGCAGGCAAAAGTGGCCCATTTTTGCTCATGTGAGACCCAGCTCTGATTTGTCTTGATTTATCGGATTCAGGCCACTTCCATCTGTGGTCCTAAATCGGATACATATCTGATATTCTTGAAAGCGTCCTCAGTCTGAACCATCATTCAACCATCAGTCGCATTTCATCCGACTTTTCTGTCATTGACGTGGGACAGACGTCGTAATTCTGCGTCGGAGGAGGTGAGACGAGGCGAGATGAAATTTCAACAATGCACAAAACAGGCATGACACACAGCGCTGATGGAGCTAGTCACTGGAAAGAAAGTGAAGTTTTACTCACACGCTGACATGTGTAGCATCCACATTTATTTGTGTAAACACAGCGTGCTGCGTGTGACGTCACGCTTTCTTCTGCGTCATTTAAGGGCCAGAGACCATTCACCCTGGAGTCTGACAGCAGTCGCATTTAAATTCAAATGTGAAGGACCACGCAAAAAAGTTGGATCTCAGCAAAAAATCAGAATTGCCTGCAGTGGGAGCTTAGTTTCAGAGTCAGTTGTATCTTTACATACAGTGGGTACGGAAAGTATTCAGACCCCTTTAAATTTTTCACTCTTTGTGTCATTGCAGCCATTTGCCAAAATCAAAAAAGTTCATTTTATTTCTCATTAATGTACACTCAGCACCCCATCTTGACAGAAAAAAAACAGAAATGTAGAAATTTTTGCAAATTTATTAAAAAAGAAAAAGTGAAATATCACATGGTCATAAGTATTCAGACACTTTGCAGTGACACTCATATTTAACTCACATGCTGTCCATTTCTTCTGATCCTCCTTGAAATGGTTCTGCTCCTTTATTGGAGTCCAGCTGTGTTTAATTAAACTGATTGGACTTGATTAGGAAAGGCACACATCTGTCTATGTAAGACCTTACAGCTCACAGTGCATG
>VUQH01025771.1:0-17679 GCA_015106775.1 Etroplus canarensis
GGAAACGTAATGAAAAATGTATAATAGCCACTCCATGTACTGTCTCTAACCCGATTTCCCCCCACCACCACCACCTCTGCCCCGCTCTCCGGCGTCCTGCCTCCACGACACGGTGCTTTTATGCTGCATAGTGCAAGTTTCCGAAAGCTACTGAGAAGAGCTGGCGATTTACATTTTAAAACGACATTTGAATACCACAGAAGAGCTTTTATTTTGCTTTGTAAGGATCTTTAGCCGCAGTTCCACCTATGACTGTGTGTTTCCACCGGGAAAGCACACCGAATCCTTTCATAACTCGCTGATCCAAACGCAACCCCTGTCCAAAAAAAGGCTGGGGTGCTGTGCAGTGACTTGCAAATCTCATAAACCAATATTTTATTCAGAAGAGAACACATCAAATGTTTAAAGTGAGACATTATACTAATGTGCCTTTGGCTGCTCCCATGTATTCTCCCCAAGGGGTCGCCACGGCGGATTAATCCACACTGGTAATTTGGCAGAGGTTTTACAACCCCCCTGGTTGTGAGAGGGGCTTGTGTCCCCACCTGGAATTGAACTAGGGACCTTTCATTTGTAAGGCCAATGAGTACAGCGCTACACAACAGGGACACTCTGCTATTTCATGAAACATACTAGTTCATCTCGAATTTGATGGCATCACAGTAAAGTTGGGCAACAAAAGGCTAGAAAATTAAGTAGTACTAAAAAGAAACAGCTGGAGGAACATGTGGCAACTAAAGCCCCTTTCACACAATGACGATTTAACGAGGTTGTGCCGACACATTCAAATTCCCTTGAAAGGCTGGAACAATGATGTTAAATTGACGGATACATAACATATATGCTAGCATACTGCCCACACCTTAAAGCCCATTTATACCATGCCCCTGAAACACACCACATATGCAATTATTTGGCAGCTGTGTAGGAAACATCTTCAGTTCAACTGGATCACGTCAAATGCTTCTACAATCGGCAATATGCATTTGAGGTATGTTTGATATATGTTAAGCATATGTTAAAAAAAAAGTTACTCATAGTTATTAATATGGTTTGGGTACCTCCACGTATTTCAACATGAGTAACGTGAGTCTCGGAGGTTTTGTGGATGCGCAAACCTTTCCCGCAACCTCGCCGTGCAGCCTCGTAGACCGGCATAATTATGCGTGTTCTTAACTACTGGAAAACTTTCCCAGAACGTAATTGCAGTTTTTTCCTACGCTTGTCAAATCGTCATGGTGTCACAGGGGCTTAATGAAGTTATTTGGCAACAGTCCAGTAATATGATTGGGTATAAAAAGAGCACCTTAAGGAGGCAGAGTCTCCCAGAAGTAAAGATGGGTAAAAGTTCAGCAATCTATGACAAACTGCATCTACAAATTGTGGAGTGATTTCAGAATAATGTTCCTCAGTGTAAAATTGTAAAGACTTTGAATATTCCATCATCTGCAGTACGTAACGTCGTCAATAGATTCAGAGAATTTGGAGACATCATGGCCAAAAACCAACACTGGATGCTGGTGATCTTCCATGTGGGAGCATCACCGCCTTCTCTGGGCTCATTTAAAATGCACTGAGGCAAAGTGGAAAACTGATCTGTGGTCAGATCAAGCAAAATTTGAAATCATTTTAAGAAGTCGTGGACACCTTGTCCCTCAGACTAAAGCGGAGAGGGTTTGTTATCCAGCAGGTTTTACAGCAACATGGACTCCCATCTACACGTCTTTTTCAGGGAAGGCCTTGCATATTTCAGCAAGACAATGCTAAAACTGCAGCTATTACAGCAGCATAACTTCATAGTAGAAGAGTCCACTTTCTTAACTGACCTGCCTGCAGTCCAGACCTCTCACCAACTGAAAACGTTCAGTGCATCATGAAACGCAAAAAAAACTGACGAAGAAAACCCAGGACAGTTGAGACACTGGTGTCTTATATAGGACAAGAATGGGACAGCATTCCTCTCCCAAAGGTCCAGCAGCAGGCGTCCTCAGCCGTGTTGCTGCCATCAAATTCAAGAGGAACTATTATTTTTAATGAAACGGATAAGTGTCTCACTTTCATTATTTGATTTTTTTTTTCTATGTTCTCTTGTGAATAAAATATTGGTTTTTGAGATCGAGGACATGCAGAGGGTCGGTGGGAGGGAAGAGGATGCGAGGGATCGGGTGAGATGGCGGCAGACGATTTGCTGTGGCGACCCCTAGCGGGATCGGCCGAAAGAAGACCCATCAGTGTCCCAAACCTTTTGGATTTGCGGTTGTACTGGCGGTGATGGTTCAAAACTTTGGCAATTACGGCTACAAACAATTTCAAATCAGGCTCAGAAGCGCTTCGCGAGATATGTTATCTTAAAAAGATTACTCCTACATTTTGTCAGTGCAGACCCCCACAGCTGAAACGAACGAGCAGCCTGTACAAGAACAAATGTCACTTTTTGCCACATAAGCTGACTTTATACGTATCCACCTTCCTCCCGTTCTGACCCTCCCATCAAACCCCTTCCTCCCACCCCACCTACCTCCTTCCTCCCTCGGCGGTCCCTTCCTGCCAGTCAGCACATCACCAGGCAGGGAGGGGCGGGGGAGGGGGGTGTTTGATCCCAGCCTCTTTAACTCCCCCTCTCTCCCTTCTCTCTCTCAGCTCTCACTCTGTGTTTCTTTTCAGCTGCTCACTCTCCGTTCACTCGCCACTCTTACACAGAAACGGTCTCTATTAGTTATCGTCAAGTCCAAGTTCAAAGATGACATTCTCTGACTTTACTAAGGCCCGTCAGTTCGACTCAGTGAAGTCACTGCAGTTGGAGAAGGAAAACGAAAACTTGAGAAAAATGACAAGTTCTGGCCTCATAGTGGGTGCGCCAGTGAGACTGCAGGGCCAAAAGGAACGGATGTCAAGTGTAATCCATCACCACCGATCACCATCATGCGGCTATTAGCATGCTTTGGACATGTTGGGCATCAAACAAGACGCGATGAGCCATCACCCGCCCACGAGATTTCCACTTCTCACCCGTCACGTCTCATCGAATGGTGGATTTTTCCTTCTTTTTCTTTCTTTTTTTTTTTTTTTCCACCTGCTCATTAGCCATCCTCCCTGTCTGCGGTAGTAGCTTCGCTACTGTACCTGTCATCTCTCATTCAAATCAGCATCTCCCATCTGCATCCTCCCTCGTTTCATTCCAGCTTGCTCATAAAGAGAAGACTTAATTTTGCCTCTCCCTTTCGTCTCTTCGGTCTCTCTGGGTGCTTCGTTATATTCCTGAGTGTGTTTTGTGAGGTTTTTTTGGCAGGCGTTTCAATAAGCACAAGGCAAATACATTGGATAAATCAGCACCTCTCCTTCTGCTTTCGCTCTTCTCTTACACTCCTCTCGCTCACCTTCTCCTGGGTTTGAGGAGCTATATTTGTTAGCAGATTTGTTTGCAGATTCATCTCACCCCAGGAAGGCTTGTCTTGGTTTGTTAGCAGCCGCTTCATCTCACTGCTTCTCTCGCCAAGAAGTAGGGGGGGAACAATCGCTGTCTAGATATTCCTCTGTGCTTCAAACAGCTACCTGAGCTCGCTTAATCCCCGTCCCCATAAGAATCCTCCTCAACTTTCTTCCCCTAACAGTCGAACGGTAGCACTTGCGCGGAGTCTGTGTAACTTCTCGGCTAATGGATATGACTTATGGAACGCTGGCTCACTAAGACCGTCATCTTAATTCTTATGGCTGGAAAAGAACATCTTCTCCTTCCCCTCTGTTTTTGTGTTCCCCTCTCCTTGCTTTCCTCCTCCCCTGGGACCCTTCCTCCATCATACTTAACTCCTCTTCAAAGCCATCTACTCTCTCCATCTCATCACTATTTTGGTTTTATGAGCTGAATGTCCTCAGTCTCCTTTATGCACCCATCCACCATTTGAAAAGTAAAGTCGAATGCACACACACACACACACACACACACACTCGCTGCCGCGTCCCTCTATGTCCTCGCCGGGTTGAGCAGAAGGTCGTAGTCATCAGCAGTCCATTAGGGCACAATGGCAGCGGCTGTGCTGCTCCGCCAGAGTGCAATATGCTGTTCAGGGCAGAGCACAGAGAAGCACTGACACCCCCCACCCCCACCCCAGCAGACAGACAACGCTGCTCTTTCCACTCACGTGCACGGCTGAATACGGTGGGCCCGCGCATCCTGCCAGTGGAACGATGTGCCTCATTCTTCCACCTCGCACTTTGTTGGCACTGTAATATCAGAAAGCAAAACTTCATAACCTCAATAACTGACACGCCGGCATTCATATTACATGAACGCTTGGTGACATTTTACTGTGGTCTGGCAGCAACAAGGTGCACCGTATTCTTATCTGCATTCACTCAGGTGTAATAAAACTTACAGATTGGAGCAAAGGTTTTAAGTTATAAGACTTGCGTCAGTGTTAATAACTTCAATTGATTCGTTGTCCTTTTTTGCCGTGTGGGTAGCCAAGCATGAAAATAAAACTGATATGTCATAACCATCAAAGGCCTCGAAGTCCCCTATTTTTAGATTATAATATGGATCAAAATTTGGAAAAATAAGTAAATACATAAATACTAAATAAATTAAATAATACGCCATTCAACACAACATAAATGAAAAGAAGTTGTAGGCAATGAATAGATCATAAAATGTGACATGCATTGGTACTGGATTTAATTTGCTGGTCTTTATTTTTGTGTTAACTCCCCCACATCCACAATTCACAAGAGTCGCTATTCCTTCTAGAGGAAGAGATCAGAGTTTAGTGACGCTTGCACACAGTGATCACCTGATGGGCCTCAACCCGAACCGCGCTCAAGCTCAAAGTCCTCATTGTAATTTCATGGGCACTTTTACATTTTCACAAGAGTCGCTACTTGTCTTAAAGTATTGGTCAGATTTTAATTAAACTTGCACACAATGATCACCTAACCGGTCTTCACCCAAATTGTGTTCAAGGCCAAGGTTATGGTCATACGTGCTGTTTTACTTGCACGTTTCCATTTTCACGAGAATGCTCCTGCAGTATTGCTCTGGGTTGATATACATAAATGCCGTCATTAGGGTTATTTATGGCATATTAATGCCTTAAGCTATGTTAGGGCTCAACAAAAAGGGTAGGCATAGCATCAGCTCCTGGTAGGCGATAATAGGGCAATAGTGAGTGGAAAACTTAAAGGTCAATTCGCAACGTCCAGCTGTCACTATTCCTATATTTGCTATTCCTGTGTTTCATCATCCTCTTCTTTTATACAGTAGATTTACTGCCAATAGCACTGTGACAGCTTCAACCATGGCTTTGCTGCACACATATCCCACTCCTGCCCTGTTAGATGGTGATGATCATGACCTTATTGGTCATAGAGGGAGTGGTCCTTTTGATTGACTCCCGCGTTAGGAAGGCGTGGTTGGGGCTTTGCTATCAGCATTATGTTAAAATCAGTAATACGGTCAATTCTGTGATGTGCTGATGTCTTCACATATTTTCATGCTTTTCATGGCCAGAGTTACTGCTGATCATGTAGTCACGATACTCCTGAACTCCAACACTTTTGTTTGGTGCCGAATGAGCTTAATTTGTCCTGGCCGTGACTATTTGTGAGCCTTAGCTTGTGCAATGCAGCCAACCAGTGCCAAGAAAACGCGTCACTTTCTTTCTGTACACCACACATTATGATAACCTGCGAATTGTGATGTATTGTGAGCCACGACGTCACTGACACTGTGGTTCCATTTTATAAATTGGCTCATTTTAAAACTGATTTTGCATTTCTTTATGTATTATTTCACTTTTCCCTTATTTATGTATTATTTTATTTTCTAATCAACATTGCTTCATGCATGAATGATGGTGAGATGAGGAGTCTGTCTTCCAAAGTTTATCAGAGGATCAAATTTTTTGCCTACCGGTTGATTAAGGACAGCTTCACAACAGAAATAATTGCTTCAGATACTGTCTACAGAGTGCGCCTGTTCACTTCCTCTTAATGCCACTGGGCCAAAATTGGCTTTAATTCACCTAGAGGCAACTACAGTCCTCAAAGGATACGAGTGAATGGAGCTAGTTTGCCAAATTAATTACTAACACTTGCTTTTAGGGTAAAAAGCACCCCTTTTTATGTTTCGCAAGTATTGATTACATGTCAGAAATGCAAGGGAAACAGGACTAACGCCTGTTTTCTTACACTGAAACCAGTTTACCCATCCTGTAAATATACGCTGATTGCTCGGTTAAGGATTTGTAACAGGACGTCCTCCCTTGATAGCACCATTCCCAGGCGTTAGCTGTTAGAAGCGTAGTGAAATCAAAACAGAAGCTCACAGGGAAGCAGCTGGTTGTGCTGGTCGACAGTGACTGCCATAAGGCAACTGCTGGAGAGGCTGTGCTGCTGCTGCTTTTTTGAAGGGTGAGATTAACATGGAAAAACACTGCAAAGCTGCTTGTGTTGAATAAGGGCAATAATATTATATTGTATTATTAAAAACACTTGAAAATGTGAACTATAGGATTATCTATTGTCACTACCCCTGCGTACCAAGAAAAATTGAATGAACGTTACATTTTTGGGCTACATCTCCCTGGGGTCCAATTATTCTTGACTATGTCGCGAGTAACCCCGATTAAATGGGGAGTTTCGAGAGAGAGGTAGTGCTCCCCTATTCAGAGATTCTCTGGATGCCTCACATCAGGAGATCACAAGAGCGCTGAGGCACCTGGCTATGAAGCTGGAAATAATACCATCAGCGGGGACAATACATTTTTATGTGGGTGCTTAAGTCGAGTGTCAGCGAGAGGTCCGGGTGGGTTTCTGTTTTGGTGCGATTGCGCATAATTTGAATTAATTTTAATAAAACTGCCTGCATCATGCCAAAACTTTAATTCACCAGATGAACTGATGTAAATGAACCAAACAGCCAACCTCCCAACTAAGATAAATGCTCAACACTAGTAAAATCAAGATGTGTAAACGTTAAACACATATGACCTAGGGAACTACTCTACTTCAGTACAGCCTCACAGAACTACCCATGATACATCCGTGCATCCGTCCATTTTTTTTAACCACTTATCTAGCTAAAGCCCCTGTCACACCTTGACGATTTAACAAGCGTATGCCGACACCGGAATAAAACTGCAAATACGCTGGCAAGCGTCAGTTAAGTTCTAGGTAAGTTTTCTATTAGTTAAGAGCATGCTGAATTACGCCGGTATACGTGGTAGTACGGCAAGGTCGAGGGAAAATCTTGAGCGTGCACAAACTCTCCGACGTTTGCCAGCGTATGGCTCATACGTCCCACATGCGAGGACCATATGTTGCAGGTACTTAATGCATACGGAGACACGTTAAACATACGTGGAGATAGTGTCTAGCGTACCAAAACACAGTAGTAACTTATGAGTATCATGTTTTTAACGTATGTGTAACATGTATCAAACATACCTCCAGTGAATATTGAGGTTTGTAGAGGTATTTGACGTGATCCAGTCGCACTGAATGTGTTTCTAACACACAGCTGCTGAGTGATTGCGTATTTGGTGCATTTAAGGGGAGCGGTATAAATGGGCTTCAAGTTGTGAGTGCCGGCAGTACGCTAGCATTCGTTGGTATTATATGTTATGTTTATGTCCATTTAACATCATTGTTCTGCGTATGCCAGCGTTTTAGAGGAATTTGGATGTGTCGGTATAAGCTTGTTAAATCGTCATGGTGTGACAGGGCCCTTAGGGTAGCAAGAGGGCTGGAGTCCATTCCAGTTGCCATACAATGGGAGGCAGGGAACACAGGCTATGGTCACACTACAGGCAAAAGTGGCCCAAATGTGATCCATATCTGATTTTTTTTTTATGAGTCTGAACAAACACATCAGATTTTTTCAAACTGGATTCAAGCCACTTTCGTGTGCGGTCTAGATCAGATACGTATCTGATGTTTGTCATGATCAGAATCTGAATCAGAATACTTTATTAATCCCGGGAGGGACATTGCTCAGAATGCTCAAAGGGACCTCAGTCTGAACGGTCATGCTTTTATTTCATCTGACTTTTACGTCATTGAAGTGCGACACACGTCATAAATCTGCGCCTGAGGAGGCGAGACGCAGCAAGGTCAAATGTCAACAGTGAACGAAGCAAACATGGCAGACACCTTTGATGGAGCTAGTCAGTGGAAAGAAAGTGAGGTTTTACACACACGCTCACATGTGTAACATCCATATTTACTTCCAAAAGCACAGCGTGGCGCATCTTCTTCTGTGCATGCGGGTCACTTCAGGGCGGTAGACTTTTCACACTGGAGCATGATGGCGGTCGCATTTAAATTAAATAAAATTTAAATATTGAATTTTAAATACAATCTTGAAGTTTCCAGGAGCTTTTGCAGCATCAAAATCTGCTTGCATGTGATTTGATAATGTTGCTTATTGTAGCATGAGTCCATTCGGATAGTCTGCTTAAAGCTTTAAATCACAAGCAGCAATTATTTTCAGGCAATCTGAATTATTTACATTTTTGCATATGTAAATAGAGCAGGCACATAGGCAAAAAAAAAAAGGCTGTGAGCTCAGTGAATGTTTCTATATCATTTCATGTTGTTGTTGATGTTGCTATGTCAACAGCATAATTTTGTAATTGCAGTTGAGCGCTGGCTGGAGTTACCTCACGCTCTCATTATTCAGTGTAAGTGCTTTGATCAGTGTTAAGTGGACATTTTTACTTTTTTTTTTTCTGTTTAAAATTTAATTTTGAAACCAAAGAACGAGTTGTCCAAAATCTGTTATTTTATGTGATGGGAGAGTTCTGGCTAACAGCACAAACTAGTGAGGTGTTAATATACAGCAATGTGCAAAAGTCTTGATTCACCCCTCATTTCTTTATATTTTGTTTCCAATGAGCCAGGCCTTCTTCTGATTTTTTAAAGTGTTCCTGAGCAATAGTTTTCCAGGCTTTCTGAAGGTCTTTCAAAGTTTTTCTTTGGCTGCATCCGCAATCATTTTCAATACCTGACCATTTTAAGAGGAATGTTTGGGTTTTTTATGGTTAAACCACTTGACACTCACCTATCAATCATTCAAGTGTGAAAAAGGCACCTAACAAAAGGAACGAACCAGTGTTCTTTCTACGAATAACAGACAACTTAGCAAAGAACCCATTTTAAATTGCATCTTCAGGCACTTTGTTACTAGCAGCCTGTTACTAAAAAATCATTTGTTCTTATTTTTTAGTTTAATCCACGAAAAATGCCAAAGATAGCACAGTTTGGCAGGCATAAATCAAAGAGCTATTAGCTGAAACTTGGCGTATCTCGGCATGATGTGCAGTGTGTCCTTAAAAAATTGCAGAAACTGGACGAGCGGAGGACGAAAGAAGACGTGGCAGGCCTAAAACACTATCTGCAGCAGATGAACAGTATCAGAAAGTCATGTTCTTAAGAAACGGGGTGGGGGGGGGGGGAATCCAGCAAAGATCTGACAGGTTCAGAGAGATGCATCCGGCCCCTCAGTTCCATCTACTCTTTGCTGAAACCTCATCAGAAATGGTCTAAATTGAAGGGTTGCTGTCAAGAAGCCATTCTTAAGGAAAACAGTGACAAAAGGCTCAGGTGTGCCAAATCCCACAAGAAGAGAACAACAGGTCTTATGGAGTGATGAACCCAAATTTAAAATTTTGGTTCAGCTCGTTTTCAGTATCTACAGAGGAGGTAAGGAGAGAGGTACAGCAGTGAGTATCTACAGCCATCTGTTAAAGACTGTGGAGGCTTTGACATGTTTAAGGATGCATTTATGCCAGCGGTGTTGGGATCTTGTCAAAACTGATGGACTCAGGAATGCAGAAAAGTGCTGTCGGATTTTGATTCAACTCAGCATCACGGAAGCAGGGTGGGCTCATCTTGACAGAGATGAAAAAGCGGCCAACATCCGAAGACGAGCTCAAGAATGTCCTTCGAGAATCCCGGAGAGCTGTTCCCGAAGACTACTTAAAGGAATGACAAGAAAGTTTCCCTGAGAGAGTTCAGGCTGTGTTGAAGAATAAAAGTGGTCATACCAAATACTAATTAGAATTATATAAACTCCGTTATTGTCTTATGTACTGCATTTCCATATATGCTTGCACGTGCTTCAATAATGCATGGTTGCATGGTGGTTAGAACTGTTGTCTCATCTCAAGAAGGACCAGGGTTCAAGTCCACTGGCCAGCTGGGGACTTTCTGTGCAGACTTTGCACGTTCTTCCTGTGCCTGCATGGGTTCTCCCAAAGTACTCCAGCTTCATTCCACAGACAAACATGCAGGAATTAATTACATTAATCGGCTGTAGGTGGGAATGGTTGTCTCCCTGTGTTAGCCCCACCTGTCCAGGGTGTGTGTACCCTTTTTCTTAAGCCCCGACACACCTTGACAATTTAACCAGTGTACACCAACATATCAAAATTTCTCTAAAATACTGGCACATGCAAAACTGTGTTTTGTTTACATTATAGACATATACATAACATATTAGTAACTTAAATAGAACATTTTGATAACTTACAGATAACTCATACCAAAGAATGCTTAGCGTGTTGCCGGCAGTACAACGTCACCATCATGCCGAAAAAAAAACCCCAAAGAACACTGCCAAAAAAATGTCTCCTGGTTGTAGATGTGGACGCATGGAGGAGCTGTCATCACCCTCGCGTTCACCCTGTGACGTAGATGAGGTTCCAATGCCTTTTGGGCATCATCAATGGCATCGTAGCTGTGTCCGTGGTCACACTTACTCTCAGCCAATACGGCAAAATATGAAAGCTGTAAGTTGAGTAAGTGCTGTGGTCTTCTTAAACATGTCAAATACGTCTACATACGTCCATATGCGTTTGACAATAAGTTTGTTATATGTTACACTTAGGTTCAAAGCACGTTACTCATAGGTTAGAAATAAGTTTTGGCTAGGCTAGGCATTTATTTATGAGTAACTTGCAAGTAATGCATGTAAACGTGTGTCAACGATTGCATAACTTACCTCCAACTTATGGCCCACGTGTGCGGGACGTATGAGCCACGCGCTGGCAAACATCAGAAATTTTGTGCGTGCTCAAGATTTTTCAGCGACCTCGCCGTACTACGGCGTATACCAGCGATGCTTCAGCACGCTCGTAACTTGTACAAAACGTGCCTGTAACTTATTCGACATACGCCAGCATATTGGCCAAATTTTTTATATGTCGGCATACGCTGGTTAAATGGTCAACGTGTGATGGGGGCTTAACCCTACGACAAGTGGGTCAGGCTCCGGCCCCTACACAGGATAAGGGGAGGAAAATAGATGGATATTTCAATAAATTGTTGCACTTATTTCCCATTTTCTTACCAAGATATGAGGAACTAAGGGGTGGCTTGAGATTTTTTGCACATTATTTTAAAGGTGATCATTTTGAGGTGAAGTATTCCTTTCAGGCATCACTTTAGTTTAGCAGCAGTCTTCCACTACACTAAACCTAATGGCACAGAATAGTTGACCTTTTGGCCCGCAGCACTAGAGCGCTGTTAGATGAACAATTTGTACCTTTTTTGCAGTTTTTACTAGTTTCTGTGTTTTATTTTTAGAATTTCCATTCAGGATGTATAGCATGTGTAGCAATGATGATCTTGTTAGACACTGATCTGTTATCAGTTGAGGCAGTATATAGCTGAGTGACTGCCCCGCCAAAGTCGCTCCTGAAACCTCCAAACTGAAGCTCCGTTTCTATTAATACACACACAGGTCACAGATGGTCACGAATAATAGGCTCTTTAACGCCTGTCATCATTTGCCTTCCTCCCACATGCCCCCTTACCTTTTCCTCCACATGTTTTTGTTGACAAAATAGCAACGCGGCTCCAATCAGCGCAACACTGAGTCAGATTAGAAAAGGAACTGCAACCATACGTTACTCATCAAGCACTAGTTTAGGCTAATGAGGCTGTCCGATTCTGGGAAGCAAACATCAGATTATCTTTGTACTACAAAACATGGATATTGTGAAAAGAGAAATGCATAAGCAGTTCTAAACTTGATGAAATGCTTTGCGCCAACTATTTGCAAGGACGCCATCGTCCACATGTCACAGCAAATGCAAAAAAAAAAAAAGCATGCCAGATGCTAGTTACAGTCACAATTAACTCTTACCGCCTGTGACAGGTGCTGCTTTTAGTGTCTGTTTGGATTTTACAGTAGCTCTGTTTTCCTTTTTTTTCTTCAAATGCCTGAAAACACCATTAGAAGAGATATGACATCTCTTAGTAATTGGCTTCATTCTCTTTCTATGTGTGCAACAGCGCAAGTGTCTGCCTTGTTGAAGCTGTTATCTGTGCTTAATGTATGTCAGAAACGTCCTATGTGCACCTGCGGTCCTTATCTTGGTATATGTGTGCGCGTCCGCGTCCTTTTTTTCATTTGCAGACCGTGCTAACCTTTTCAAAATGGCACCGGCTGTCCCTTTCCCTGGCAAGAACTCCAAAAGAATGGAGTGTGCCGCCAGTAAGGTTGGCTTGGCTCCCCTATGTCTGAATTACTCTGTTTTGGTCAATCACTCTACCCGTGTTTACGCGGGACTCAATTTGCCATGATTGATTCTGCAACCGGCCGCACACACCCACGTCTTGAATTCAGGACAAGACTTTGGAAATTGTCAGCCATCGATTCTCAATTCACCCACTCCCAACGGCGAAATTTGTCTGCACATTCTCGTCATGGGGTTGCAGCTTAATTAGTTTTAAGATTTGTTCCACTTGGACAGAAATGACAGTTAATGGTTCTTGTGGGGGTTTTGCACACAGTCTGTCGTGCTATTGGAATGGCATATAGCCCAGCTGTGAATGCAAGTTGTCTTAGCTTTTACAATGAATTGATTAAGGTGCCAGAAGGCTCCAATTGAAGAAAACCTCTTATTTTATTCCCTGACAAAACATTTAACAAGCCTCGCCTCAGGCTGGCTGAAACACAAGCCATTTTTAACTTTTACAACATACGCTGAGATTGCAGTCGTTTAGCTAAAGCACTTACATCATTTGGATCTTGATATAAGAAGCAACAAAACTTGAATACCTAATTTGCCAAACAGGAAAGTAACTTACAGGAAGGGCGAGCTACAGCAGAATAGATATAATAAGTATTTCGAGTACAGGCAAACCCTCCGGGAGCCACGAGTACCCTATAAAGGTGTCACGCGAGCACTTTCAGATTTCATACAGTAATTCTGACAGTACTGGTTAAAATAAAGATCCTGATTTTTTTTTTGCACTCGAAGCTCTGGGCCTTCTCCAGACTAACTGTCCTTAAGGTTAGACCTCTGCTGACAAAATGACAGATGGGATGTGGAGGGTTTCTGACCTCAGCGAGCGAGCAAAGAGAGAGCTGGTACAACCTAAAAACCGGGCCGCCATTCGTCTTTTCATCCTCCGCAGTTGCGTGTCTGGAGGACATATTGGCATAACAGGAAAGTGTGTCGGAAAGGTGACCGCGGCGCCCGGCGTTTGGCAAGAGCAGAGTGGGGAAAAACAACAAATGGAGGCTCCACTCTCCTCCACCTTGACACTCCACTCTGTCTCTTCCCCCCCCCCTCCTCCTGTTTATTCTTCCTCTCACTGGCTTCTTCTGTCGTCTTTCGCCCGCTCCTTCCTCCGAACTTGCCGTCTGTCTGTCGGCCAGCGTCCCTCACTCTCGCCAGCACCCTCTTCCACCTCCCCCTCTCTTGTCTTCCATCTTTGTCATTCTCCCCTCTCTTTCCCCTCCCTTGTTTTTCCTCGTGTTGTTTGGCCATGGTCCCATTTTCCCAATTGGCATGGTGGCAGTCTAATCATTCTCAGACACCCCTGCTGTCATCTCTTTTATCTCTCAGCCTGCCGCCGCCCTAATCCTCTGATCAGTAAATACCTTTCTTGAGCACACACACACACACACACACTTCTTCTCAGCAGCCCAGTGTCTTCCTAGTGTACCTCTCCACAGTGCATACTGATGGTCCTTCCCTCTCTCTCTAGACACACACCGGAATGACTCAGAGGGCAGCAAATGAGTCTCAAGAAAACCCCTCAGGCACTCTAGTGGACCAAAGAACTTTTAAATTTGTTCAGCTGTTCACTTTGACTCCAGTCGAACATTTTAATTAAGGAATGAATGCTGCCAGGAATTAACAAATTTCATATGTATATATTGATACAGATATGAAATGATTTGCTCAGCTATCCGCTGTGACTACATAAGTCAGCATTAAATGATAATATTGCACTTTAACCCACTGCTCTAAGGTCTGTACGATTTGAAGGATTTACATAAGTGCAGTCTTGCCAAAAACAACCTCCACACTGCAGAAATATCTCCACCCTGCTTTCTAATGCAAGCCAGTCAACCTATTCCAACAGTTTTTATGTTTCTGAGATTTTCCTAAGGCTCCTATACGACAAAGAAAGGAAAGACGTGTTGTGCACCGACGGGCAAAGGCAACTCTTTACTGAGCTCAGCTCTTGAGTTTGCAGGGCTGGAATGGAGGTTGTCTCGGAGGCTGGATTAAAGCTGATTGTAAAAACTGAGCGCTGCGTATTTGACAGAATAAAGGACCATTTTGAATATGTGGACTAAGGGGATGATGGAGGAAGTGCTGCTGAAATTCAGCAGGAGTATAGTACTCAAGTTGATAATGCAGAGCTGTTTGTTCCCAGGACTTTCATCAGTTACGATAGTTTATGAATATGTGGATTTCTGTGCAGTTCAGTACATGTTGTGTTAATGTGCTGAAGAAATTTAAGCAGCATACAGTTGACACAGTCAGAGAACAAAATCTGGAAGGCTGTAAGGAGGGTAATAATAGTAGCAGTAGGCGCTTTATTGTCATTTCAAGCTTGTACTGTACATGGAACTAACAGGCCAAAGGAAAAAGGGAGGACCACAGAGAAGGTTCGTGGATGTAGCGACGGAGGACATGCAGAGGGCTGGTGTGACCGAAGAGGGTGTAGCGAACTGAAATGGGAGCAGCCGAGAAACTACGAAGAAGAGCGCAGGCGATGCATGAAATGAAATAACGTTCCTCCAGGACCACGGTGCAACATATAGAACTAAAACAGTGCAATAGAGGACATTTAACAACAAAAAAAAAAAAAAAATGAAGAAAAGATAATTGCAAGAACTGCTGACCGTTATACAGTAGACACGAACATGGACAACGTGTTCGAATGTCCGTGTGTCAGTAGGAGGTGCGCTGAAAAACAGAAACAACGGACAAAAAGCACCATCAAACTTTTCAACGCAGATGAGAATATTTCTTGATAGATACAGTAATGTGGAAAGAAGGTTTTCGCAGTACTTTATGCAGTCCTGTGAAAAAACTAAGTACAACCTTACAGTTTTAATAGAATTCAGACGGTGCGTAGCAGCCAGGTGCTGCTAATAAAGTGCATTTGGACGTCCCAGCAAATGTACTCCAAGGTCAAACCGCGAAATGCTCAGAAAAAAATGCCAAAAATCCAAGAGCTGCATCTCATACTCTACAGACCTCAGCTTGTTTTTTAAACGTTAAAAGTTGGTAAAACAATGTTCCAAACAGAAGGCCGGTGGTTCGATCCCCAGCTCCTCCAGCCTACAGGCCTAAGCGTCCTTGGGCAAGATGCCAAACCTACACGTGAACCCCAAATTGCTCCCGATGAACCCACTGCAGTGTGAATGTGTGATAGTAAAAAATGCATTTAATGCACAGAATAAAAGTGCTGTCTGAATGTGTGTGTGTGAATGGGTCAATGGGGCTTGTAGTAAAAAGTGATTTGAGCGCTCAGAGTAGAAAAGTGTTGTACAAGTACTAGTCCATTTGCAAATAAAAACAGACTGGACAAATATGGCTCCTTTAGAAGGGTGGCCAGGAAAAAGCATCTTCTCTCTAAAAAGAACATGGCAGCACAGCTCAAGTCTGCAAAATTGCATTTGAACAAACCACAAGACTGCTGGAACAATGTCCTTTGGATAGTGGAGACGTCTGGTGAATGATCTTTTTGGTGAAAACCAAACGCAGCTTATTGTCCAAATATACCTCAATACCAGCTCCCAAACGCAGCGGTGGAACGGTGATGCTTTGGTTTTGGATTGTAGCCACAGCACCCGGGCTCCTTGCAGTCACTGAGTATGCCAGAGTGCTCTAGAGTCAGATGTGAGGTCATCTTTCTGAAGACCGCTTGACAGAGATTGGGTCATTAAATGGGACAATGATCCCAGGCATACCTTCAAATCTACAACAGAATGGCTGAGAGAGAAAAGAATCAAGGTGTTACATTGACCCAGTCATAGTCCAGACCTCAACCTGAGTGAAATGCTCTGGCAGGACCTTCTAGAGCTGTGCAAAAGTGAAAGCCTGCAAACCTCATTGAACTGAAGCAAAGTTGTAAAGAAGAGTGGGCGATGGAAAGCCCTTCAGGCTGAACCAAGCATAACATAAGATTATATAACCTGTGTATTTCATTTGATTTCGGTTGGTATTTACACATTTATGGATTTCTGTAAATACCAAACTGAAATCAAATGAAATACACGGGTTATGTGTCCCAGACCAGTGTCACAGACGAAAGGCCATTTCGCCATGGAGGGTTGCATCAGGAAGGGCATGCAGCGTAAAACCTCTGCCAAATTACAAATTAACCTCCTGGCGAGAATGCAAGAGAGCAGCTGAAAATACATTTTTTTAGGATTTGATTAATGCATTGTTAGCTAGTAAAATGACTGTGCTGCTTTGTTGCCCTGTTTTCGTTTGATCATGTTTGTTGATGTTCATTCAGTCAGTTAGTTTATAATGTTGCTTTGTTGCCATAGCGTGACCGTAGCTGTGTTCAGATCTTTGCTACTTTGCTTTCTGAAATGCTCCCGCAAACTTCGGCGTGAATGAAGACTGCGTTTGACCAAACCTGCGTGTGGCTTCTGGCGTCTTCCAGCTCAGTCTCTCACGCCGAGGTTGTTGTGGAGGCTTGACGAGCTGTCACGCGCCGTCACGCAGACAAACACAGCAGTGAAATATTCAGCAGCAGGTAGCTGCAGCATTTAAGTCTGCGTACCGCATGACTGGTACGGCCAAAGTCAGTGATGTGGTCTTTCGCTCCTGCTTGAACTGCTGGTTCATACTGCAAAAAAAAATAACAAAACATTCATTAAATATTTAATGTTGGCTAAAGAACTGTCACAACCCATCTCCCTGAGAAAAAAAAAAAAGTTTCTTTTGGCCGTAAATTCACCCTGCTCAAGCATGTAGTGTCTGTTGATCTTAATCCGCCATAACATTTAAAGTACAGCTATACTCACTGGCAGTTTCGTTAGTTACACCTTGCTGGTACTGAGTTGGACCCCGTTTTGCCCTCAGAACTGCCTTAATGCTTCATGGCAGAAATTCAGTAAGGCGCTGGGAACATCCCCCGCAGATTCTGGTCCACGCTGACATGATGGCGTCGCGGTTGCTGCAGGTTTGTCCGCTGAACGTTGATGCCACATCCCGAAGGCGCGCTGCTGGACTGAGGTCTGGTGACCGCAGCCGCCATTTGAGTCCAGTGAACTCACGGTCATGCTCAAAAAAAGCAGTTCGAGATGATACGAGCTTTGCGGCACGCCATCCTGCTGCAAGCAGACATCAGAAGATGGGTACGCCGTGTTCATAAATGAGTAGACATGGACAGCGACAATTCTCGGATAGGCTGCGG
>VUQH01025778.1:0-13208 GCA_015106775.1 Etroplus canarensis
ACTTGCTTCCTCTTCTTGCTTTCCAAAGTCACTCTACAGACCACCATCCAATGTTGCCTAGCTACATTCTCCCCTGACACCACCTTGCATTCTCCTACCTCTTTCAGATTGCACCTCCTGTATAAGATATAGTCTAACTGTGTACTCTTGTATGTTAGTCTATGTTCCTCCCTTTTCTTGAAATATGTGTTCGCCACAACTATTTCTGTCCTTTTTGAAAAATCCACTACCATCTGTCCCTCCACATTTCTCTCCTTAACACCATACCTACCCAACACCTCCTCATCCCCTCTGTTCCCTTCACCTACATGCCCACTGAAGTCTGCTCCAACCACCACTCTCTCTCCCCTGGGAATACTCTCTACCACTTCATCCAACTTACTCCAGAATTCCTCTTTCTCTTCTAACTGGCATCCAACTTGTAGGGCATATGCACTAACAACATTCAGCATCACACCTTCAGTTTCCAGCTTCAAAGTCATCATTCTGTCTGACACTCTCTTCACCTCCAGCACACTCTTCACATACTCTTCCTTCAAGATGACCCCTACTCCATTTCTCTTCCTACCTACACCATAGTAGAACAGTTTGAATCCACCTCCGATGCTCCAGGCCTTGCTTCCCCTCCACCTGGTCTCTCGTATACACAATATATCTACCTTGCTTCTCTCTAACATATCAGCCAGTTCTCTCCCTTTACCCATAATAGTTCCTGCAGATGAAGTCCCTACTATGACCTCCACCCTCCTACCTGTCCTTCTCTCTCTCTGCCTCCTAATACACTTTTCAGCCCTTACTGCTTTGTCTTAGCCAGGGTACCACTATAAACTATGCTACTGTTGGCCTGGTCTCGACCGATCCGGTATGAAACTTGTACTGTATTATCAATCCGCAAATTTGATTTGGCAAAGATTTTACGCCAGATGCCCGTGTCAATGCAACTCTCCCCATTTACCTGGGCCTTGTACCAGCACTAGGAGTACACTGGCTTGTGGGCCCCTTTGGCTGGGTTAGTGTACTGTATACAGCAAGGTAAAGAAAGACCCTAAAACTTTATAGAGCAAAATCTAATAAACACCTATAAGCAAAAACAGAGGGGGAAATAATCTCCCTTCAGACAAGAGGATGCCTTGGGAAGGCGTAGCAGTCTCTCACAACTGTTCGGGGTAAGGGGAATGTAAAGAGTGTATGAAGTGCTGCACATTGATAAAAACTCTATTTCACAGTTTTGTAACTTTAATTTGTATTCTTTAGAAAAATACTGTCACACAGTCTAACAATTTTAAATTTTTTACTCAAAATCAAACTGTGGCCTGACTGTAATGGGGATGAAAAATTTAATGACAACAACTCCACCTGAGGGAATTTCACCCCTCAGAAATTAAAGTTTGACCACTATAAAAGTGAGACACTTTAAAGTAAGGTCTGAAAAACATGCTTGGAAAAAGACATGGTTTGAAATAAAGTGAATCCAAACTTTTTTTTAAAAAAATGTTTTATTTTTAAAATGATGCAAAATAGAGCAACAAAGCAAATTACTAGCTGTTGCAGACACATTTAGGTCCATAAGTTTTGGGACAGAGACACAGTTTTTTGTCATGTTGCCTCTGTACACATCACAGTGGATTTTAAATCAGTCAAAATCTGACTAGAGTGCAGAGTTTCAGCTTTAATTCAAGGGCTTTGATAAAAGAACTGTATTACAGGTACATTTATACACAGTCTTCCATTTTCACAGGCTCAGAAGTCATAGGATATCAGTTGACCCTGTTTCGTTGCTGATAACCACCATACTTTAAAATCTACGTATTAATTGTTGGTAGAGACCTGATATTATTACAACCCCAATTCCAAAAATATTGAGACACTGTGTAAAATATAAATAGAATCACAATAGAGGAACATGTTGTAACTAATGAAGTTAATTGGCAACAGACCAGTAATGTGATTGGATATAAAAAAGAGCACCTTAGAGAGACAGTCTCTCAGAGTTAAAAATGGGCAGAGGTTCAGCAATCTGCCAGATTGTGATCATGATAATGTACCTTATCTTCAAAGACTATGAATATTCCATTATCTACAGTACATAATGTCATCAAAAGACTCAGAGAATCTCAAGACATCTTTGTATGCAAGGGACATGGCTGAAAACCAATATTGGATGCTGGTGATCTTCAGGCCCTCAGGCAGCACTGCATTACAAACAGACATGATTCTGTGATGGAAATCACTGTATGGGCTCAGGAACACTTCCACAAATCATTGTCTGTGAACACAGTTGGCTGTGCCATCCAGAAATGCAGGTTAAAGCTCTATCATGCAAAGAAGAAGACATATGTGAACATGATCCAGAAACTCTGCCGTCTTCTCTGGACCGAAGCTCATTTAATATGGACTGAAAGTGGACAACTGTTCTGAAGTCAGACTAGTCCACATTTGAAATTCTGTTTGGAGATCATCGACGCTCCGTCCTACAGACTAAAGAGGAGAGGGTCCTTCTAGCTTGTTATCAGCTCTCGGTTTAAAAGCCTGAATCTCTGATGGTATGGAGGTGCATTAGTGCCTAGTGCATTACGGTACTGGCAACCTGCACATCTGGAAAGGCTCTATTAGTGCTGAAAGGTGTATACAGGTTTTAGAGCAAGACATGCTCTCCTTCAGACCATTTCTTTTTCAGGGAAGGTCTTGCATATTTCAGCAAGACAATGCTAAACCACATACTGCAGCTATTCCAACAGCATGGCTTCATAGTAGAAGAGTCCAGGTGGTAGTTTATGACATTTCCAAATCATTGCATTGTATTTTTAATTCTATTTAATGCAGCACTTCAATGTTTTTGTATTTGGGGTTATAAGATTCATTCCTGCAGTGTTTTTGAATGCAGTTTAGTTATTATTCTTGCCATCCTCAATGTAGTAAAGTGAATATCCCACTTTGCTGTAAGTGTCTCATTATGGATATTATAATCAAATACAGTTGTGGCTGTGGTTGAGACGGAATAATAAATTATATTCATCTTAGGAATAAAACTGCATACTGTGTAAACTCTATATGTAGTTAATAGGCCTTTGTTACTGTATCTCAATGCTGTTGGTGATACTTAAAGAGCCAAATATTGAACAGGTTCACTCATAACCAATCCAATCAGCCATGTGTCGTTGCACTTTCATTGGAGCATCCAGACAGAAGAATTATGATCAATGCAACTTGTTTTACAAAGACAAAATGCTGTGTCATCAACAATGTCTTTGAAAAAGGACACAATGATCAATTTAAATAACCCAGACAGCACTTGGCAAGAGCATAAATTGTTCAGTAATTTTCATATTATTCTTTTAATAGTTTTTGTCTTTGATTAGAAAGATGGAGTAGGTTTGCAGACAGGAAGTTCAGGGAGGCTACAGCAGTTCCACATCCAAGGTAAACAGAGGCTTCAGATGTTGACGCTAAGATAAAGTTAGATATCAAATAATAAATCAAAGATTTAATCAAAGCTGAACAAGAAAGAGAAGCAGCAACAAATGTAACTCGTGATTCCTTTGTGAATAATATTGATAACAGATAAAAGGCTTCGGTACATGTGGCTAAACACTAAAAATGACAGATTTTTGGAAAGACAGCACTGAGCATCTACAGAGTAACACCAGTGGAAGGAAAGCAAGACTGCTAATGATCTCTAAATGATGCAGCAGAGAAAGAGACAGACAGATAATAATTTGTCTGAAAGATAACCTTCCTGCGCCCTCTTTTCATATTTGATATAGGTGATTCAGGTTGGAGATCATCGTTGCTTCATGTTTCCCATGCTAATTATGTTTTAACTTTCAAGAGGAAAAACTAGAATATTTCCAATCTCCTTTAGATGTTGTTGTCTGTGTTCAGATGACGTTTTTAGCACCACTTTAGAAATCATTTTTGTCCATACTAACATGCCTGAAAGCTAGCAGTGTAATAAAAAACAGAATTTAACTGAAAAACAGCTGCTAGCATAGACACAAGGTCAGCAACGCCTTTAATTCTTTATCCATGTTGAATTAACCACTGGCTGCCAAGGTCGATGCTGTTTTCTATTGTTGTTTTCTTCTGGAAATCTGTCAAAGCAGGGAACAACGCACACTGACTGATAGACCCACTAATTTAGCAAAGGTAGGAGTTTGCATCTTTCCTTCCAGATTAAAATTCACCTCTGGGGTCAGCAGCGTTTCAAAGGCATCTGTTTCACAGGTCACTAAAATGCTAGTGTAAGATAGAAATAGTTGCATATTTTAGATCTAACATATCAATGTGGTGTTAGACTCTAAACATTGACCTGTCCTTCGAGCTGGCCACCACTGTCCAGCTGTCTGTTTATACTAGTTGAGCTTGCTGGTTTCCCCAAATGTTCCCAGTATTCATTCCACACTTTGTATTCCATTAGATGGCATAAATACTCATTAAATGCACTCAGCTGTAACCTGAGTCTCCTTGCTTTTTCAGATTAATTCTTTTTTCCCTCCACTGCATAAGCATGTTTGCCCTTGACTCAGTTTGCGCAGGCCATGAATGAGAATGGCCGCCCATTGGTATGCATGAGAGCAAAGGTGAGATACTGAGCCAGCAGCCAGCGACACACAGGCCATTATATTCAGACACCATAGGGCTAAACTGTCAAATGCTATTGTCACTCTGATACTCCATCGCACACACGCACTCGTTCGCTGAATCTCTCTCTCTCTTTCTAACACACACACACAATTCACTCCCATCTCAGTATGCCTTCCTTAAGCTGAAGGTTTAACTGGGCCACTCGCTTTTTGATACAGATACAGTCAAGTGAGAAGTTTTCACAGGACTCAGTCATGTGAAAACCTAAGTCCACCCCATGATCCAGCAGCTGGTAGAACCACCTTTAGCAGAAATAAGTCGCAGCAGTAGTCTTCTGTATGACTTTATCAGTCTCTCACATGGTTGTGGAGGAATTTTGGCCCACTCCTCTTTAGTGTTGCTTCAGTTCATTGAGTTTTGTGGCCATTCATTTATGCAAAGGTCTCTAAAGGTCCCACCACAGCATTTCAGCCAAGTTGAGGTCTGGACTTTGACTGGGCCATTGCAGCATCTTGATTCTTTAGTATTTCATTCTGTTGTAGACTTGAGCTGTGCTTGCTCACTGACCCCCTGAATTCCTATGGAATTCAGACTTTTTCACAGTTTTTCACAGGACTGCTCAGGGTCTTCACATAACTGAAACTGTAGGTTCACAACTGGCTATACTTCTTCCAGTTCTTAGACTCAACAGCACATTAAAAAACACAACTCAGAAACTACAGAAAGATACTAAAACCAGAATAACAGAATGTCAACCATGCAGGTACAAAGGAAGAGAAGGAGAACAGAACTGAGTGGGGGGCTGGTGGAGGGCTACAGCATAGCCAGCACAGGACACCATGTAAAGGGGGTATCCGTTATGTGCCAGTGGACGAGCTGAAAGCCTCGGCCTCTCTGATGATGTACAAGTGTGCTGTTGTTGAGGTTCCATTTGGGGGGGGGGTTTGGGGGCACAAGGTTGAGTCAAGATCAACCTAAAGAATTGTTTTGGATTGTTGGGGTTTTCTCTCTAATGCTGTAGGGTCTTTACCTTACAGTGTAACACGCCTTGAGGCGACTTTTGTTGTGAATTGGTGCTATATAAATAAAATTGAATTGAAGTCAGTGATGGTAGCCTAGAATAAAACTGAACATCTAACTATAGAGACTAAATAACCCAAACAACAAAAGACAGAGCATGAACAGGCCTAAACATGAGAAAACAAATATAACCTAAATATTTCAAAAAGTCAGATCATGACAAGTGTGAGATGGAAACAGATGATCTGCTGTAGTGACTCCTAAAGTGAATAGCTGAAACAAGAAGATTAGATGCAAGTCCCTTAGCTACAATTAGACAGATGTATCATTTTATAAAATGCACAGTTTGTACATTCATAAAGAACGATCAATGTATGGACTAGGAACAGGGAAATAGCTGATGGGTTCCCAGATTTCAGTGACTGTAACTCATACATTAAGCTGCATTGCCTCTGAACCCGAGGTCAGTCAACATGCAGTGTCTGTTTTCCATTCATTGCTTGCATGTACAGCTCTGTTTTAAACAAGGCATTCAGGAACATATAATTGGGATCAAGGGTAATACTTTGGACATGTCATATATTCATCTGGCAAGTGTAGATAACACATTATTTACGAGTGCATACTGGAATTTGTCGGAGTTAGTTATGATGGTCCACAGAGATCTCGACTTGGATCCATTTTGTTCACTCTGTACATGCTTCAGTCGGAAAATACTGTATTATTAGAAAACATAAAATACACGTTTTTTTGTTATGCTGATGACACCCAGCTTTATTGATTTATGAAGCCTACTGAAACTAATCAGTTACTGAAGTTGCATGCTTGTCTTGACAGCATAAATGCCTGGATGACCTCTAATTGTCTGCCTTTCTCCGAAAAACAGAAGTCATTGTTCTTGGTCCTTAAAACAGAGGTTCACTGTCAAACCATATAGCCACTCTGGATGCCATTACCTTAGCCTCCAATACTACTGTGAGGAACCCTGGAGCGATTTTTGGCCAACATTTGTCTTTAAACAGGTCTCTAGGGAGGCTTTCTTTCATTTTATATATTGTCAAAATCCTTTCTCAGAGTGATGCTGAGAAACTGTGGTTCATGAGTTCATCTCATCTTGACTGGATTAGTGCAATGCCATATTAGCTGTGAGCCCAAACAATTCCTTGAAGATCTTTCAGTTGATTCAAGGTCAAGGTCAAGGTCAAGTTTATGTATATAGCACATTTCCAAACAGTCCATACTGCACAAAGTGCTTAACAATGTAAGATACCACTAAAAATAAATAAAATGCACAATAAAATGAAAAAAAATAATAATAATACAAATAAAACAACGACAACAATTAAGGCTGTTAAAACCAAAATATTTAGGTCAAAGTGAGTTAAAAGTCAGACCATAAAAATGTGTCTTTAATAACGATTTAAAATGTTCGAGCGTTTGTGCAGATCTAATTTCAAGAGGAAGGCTGTTCTAAAGTCTTTGACCTGCCACAGAGAAGGCTCTATCATCACGATTCAAAATGCGGCAGGCAGAGTATTGACAGGTTCCTCCAGGAAAGATCACAATTCTCCTGTCCTAGTCTCTCTACATTGGCTCTCTGTGAAGTCTAGAATACAATTTAAACTCCTGCTTTCCACATATAAAGCTCTTAATGATTTTGATCCATCCTATCTTAAAACCCGTTATATTTCCCTCCAACCCAATAAAAGATCTTCATTCACAGACTGCAGGCTTCTTTGTTGTCCATAGAGTTTGCAGGTTTAGAATTGGGGAAGACTTTTAGTTTTCAGGTTCCTCTCTTGCGGGACCAGCTGTCAGTCTGGGTTTGAAATGCTGACAGCCTCTTTGTTTTTAAGACCAGGCTTAAACTTACCTTTTTGATAGAGCTTATGCTAAACTCACTGAACTTCTGTTATTACTATGATCTTTTATACATTTTAAACCAACCTCTCATTTACCTTTTTTATTGTTTTATTACCCATTTTATTGCTGTTTTATCAATATCTGTTAAGTGGCTTGAGATTTGGTGTTATTTTTTTCAAATTTTTATATTTCTTTTCACTTCCTGACTGAACCTTCACTGCTCTGTAAAGCACTATGGGGGCATGTTAAAGTGATATTTAAATAAATATTGACTTACTGATTTGGAAGAATTTAATGAAAAGAATTTGCTTATTTTTTCTTTCAGATTTAGGAGAAATTAACTTGAAATTCCAGATAACTCACACCAGACGTGGAATGCAGAGAGAAGGGCCTGTCGAGTTACTTTAACCTGGATGTACTGGAAGCAAATGTGATGAAATATTTGCATTGTGAGTTGGTATGTATGAGACATTAGTCATGTATGTTGCCTGTTAGACAGCCTTGACTTTTAAATCACACTGAGTGCTATGAACCGTACTTTTGTGTCCATTTGTTATCCAACCGCAAAATTCACAACACAGATGTAGACAGGCACAGGTGAGAAACGGAAAAATGCACAGCTGTCACCGTCATGCTGGAGAGCAGTATTGGGTCAATCCATTGATAACTGTCTTTCAGCTCAGTGTGCAGCTGCCTGAAGACGTGCGTGTATTTGATTTACTGCACACAGTTTATTTCACTCATTGTAAGCTTTGCTGTCTGCACTCTGCTTGTTTCATCAAGCTGATTGAGTTCTGGGAAACCTTGAGATTATGTCCAAGGCGATGCTGGCGTCTCATGCTGCGGGGTCATTTTTATTTGATACACATTACACCACACTGTGGGCAGGGGTGATATAGTCATTGCTTGCCTTGTGTTTTAATTTATTCTTCTTTGCATTGATTTTCTCTTGAAGGAGAAAATACATTCTGGCATCACTTATGGATTTACTGCAGTTTGTGTTCCCTCACTACTTCTTCTGACCAGGGTCTCCACAGTGCAATGAAAGTGCATCTTTGTACTTTTATAGAAAGAGATAGTTTGAATGATAACAAGTTCTCTTAGACTCAAATGTCTTTCCATATATACAGTTAGGTTCATAAGTTTTAGGACAATGGCAGTTTTGTATTTACATTTATTTACATATGACTGAGCATCTGTAACAAAATACAGTGTGCCCCCTGGGATTAATAAAGTATTCTGATTCTGTTTCCGTACACCACGGTGGAGCTTAAATCAGTCAAAATGTGACTGAAGTGCAGATTTTCAGCTTTAGTTTAAGGGCTTTGATAAAAGAATTGCATCAGCTGTTTAGGAATTACAGCCATTTTTTGTAAATAGTCCACCATTTTCAGAGGCTCAAAAGTAATGGGACAAACAAACATTATGTTTAATCTAAGGATGGTTTTTTACACTTGGGTGAAAATCCTTTGCAGTCAGTGACTTCCTGAAGTCTAGAACCCATGGACATCACCAAATGCTATGTCTTCTCCCTTGAGATGCTCTTCCAGGCCTTCACTGCACCTGCCTTCAGTTGCTGCTTGTTTGTGAGTCCCTGCCTTCAGTTTTGTCATCATAAACAGAAAGCTGCTGTGTTGGGTTGAAGTGATCATTGAAGAATATCCCTTTTCTTTGCCTTGAGAAACTCTTGTAGTTTGTTTTGGCTCATTTTCCATTTATAGCGAACATAAACACTTGTGATCTGGTTTCAGTGGCAGTCATACACGCCTATGTCATAACATTACCTCCACCATGCTTGACAGATGATGGTGTATGCTTCAGATCATGAGCTGTTCCTTTCCTTCTCCAGACTTTTCTTTTCTCATCATTCTGATACAAGTTTATCTTGGTTTCATCTGTCCAAAGATTTTTTTTCAGGTTCTTTGAGATGTTTTCTGGTAAAGTCTAATACGATCTTCTTGTTCCTGAGTGGAACCAGTGGTTTGTTGTAAACCCTCTGTATTTACATTCATGAAGGAATCTCTTGATTGTAGACTTTGACAGTGATACATCTACCTCCTTGAGTCTTCTGGACTTGGTTGGACACTGTGAAGGGTTTTTCTTACCAAGGAAAGAAATCTGTGATTATTCACTTTAGTTGTCTTCAGTAGTCTTCCATGACCTTTTAATGTTAAAGTTTTGCTTTCTCTGATAGGTTTATTTTGGTTTTTCAGCCTAATGATGACCTCCTTCACTTGCATCAATATCCCTTTGGACCTTATATTGAGAGTTTCAGTGAAAAGCTACCAAATGGAAGTTCAACACTTGGAATCAACCCCAGGTCTTTGATCTGCTAAGTTTGTCATGGCGTAATGAGGCAACATGTCTCACTTGGCCATGTAACTGCTGTCAGTTGTAAGTCCCATTACTTGTGAGCCTCTGAAAATGGGGGACTATGTATAAAAACCCTAAAGAGTAAATGCGATTCTTTTGTCAGAACCCTTGAATTAAAGCTCTAAGTCTGAACTTCAGTCAGATTTTGACTGCCAGATTTAAAATCCACTGTGGTAGTGTACAGAGGCCTGTCATTCCACGTACTGCCCAAAAATCCTGTTAGGATGATACAAGACTGAAGATTGTCAGCTATAACCTGAGCAGTGTCGGATAAAACTACATACACTTCTAATGTTAACTAGGTTATTAGACCACAACCAGTAAATATTCTAGACTGAAGTCACACAGTGGTTGACTGACAGACAAACATAAACTGAAAATGAATTAAAAAATATTCATGCAATAATCAGTGTTCACAGCTAGATGGATGGGTGGAAGTATCAGTGTTAGCAGGGTGGCAGGAAGCCACAGAATCACAGATGGCAGTGGAGGTCATCCCTTTGCACCGTCTGCTTTTTAAGCTCATGAACACAGGTGGCTGTGTCAGGAGGGCAACACACACACACACACACACACACACACATACATAATACTGGGCAAACAAGCACATTACAATATGTACTCATTTGTATGCAAATACACAATACAAATATTTTATGATTTCACACATTGCCTACATTTCCATATCACAAGATATTCGCTGCCAGGAATGATTTGGTGTGCATGTTTTGTGGCTAGCTCAATCTAAGGTATGTATATTTCATCCGCTTATTCCCCTACAAAACACTGTAGTGGTATCCCAGTTCAAAACACTTGTTCTTCTTCTTCTGGCTGCTCCCATTAGGGGTCGCCACTGCAGAACATCTGCCTCCATCTCCATCCTTGCATCCTCTTTCTTCACACCAACCCTCTGCATGTCCTCCTTCACATTTCCCTGGAACATTGTTTTTTGGAGCTCCCTTTTGCCCCTGAAACAGATTAACCAGATCTACCAGCACATTTGAGATGACCTGTTGCAAGTGAAAATGGTGGTGGGTAATTGCAATTTAGTATTATAGCCTCCTGAGAACCGAAGAAAAAAGATGTCTTCCAGTTTCTTATTTTGTGTGATTTCCTATCTATTTGGTCCTTAAAAAACACTTTACAATTTAATTTTTTAAACTTATTTTTATTTTTAATTTCACAGCATGTCCATTGTGGTGGACAACAGGACGATTTTAATGTGAAAATAAAAATGAACAGATTAAGGCTTTAGGATGGTATTAAACTAAGAATACATAGAAACTGTCCAAAAAACAAAATTCTTTATCCCTCCTGATCATTTTCTGTTGCTTTTTGCTTGCAAGGACAATGGTAGCCCATGTATTTCATTGAACAGTGAACTATAGGACTGATGTAGAACATAAGCAATTCTGCATTTCTTTTAGATAATCCTGGACGCATGCCTTCCTTTTGGTGATACAGAGAAACATCTTACACTTAGGGCACCTCATATATGTTTTGCCATTGCAGCCCTTATTCCTGCATCTTTCTGCATGCTTGATATCCACCATCGCTGGCATGTGCCTGGCTCCTGGTCTGCGTACAGATTGCTCTGGTTGTGGGATCCTTGTTTTGGTTGGTGGCTGATAGGCTTCTTCACTGTCTTGACTGCTGTCATCAAATGAAGGACTGTCCAACAGCTCCTCAGCCAGGTGCAATTTGAAGTCCAGGTACTGGTGCGTGTTCTTAGCTGGTCGATTGAGTGCTTTACTGTCAGACTTGTATTGGATCGAAGCATTTGTGATGGCAAAATCAAAGAAATGAGTGATAACATGCGACGTCCATTTCTTGGTCCTGGTTGACATGCGATAAAAGCTCAGCATTCAGTCACATAGGTCTATGCCACACATGTTGTCATTGTATTCCTGATCACTGCTGGTCGTCTCACTTGGACATGTGCCTTTTCTTTGTTGGACCATCTTCTACAGATATCTTTTGAATCTTTCCCATATGCGGTGGAAGCCATCAGTACTGGTTTATTGTCAAACCATTTAGTGATTGCCGGCTCAGGCCTCCTCCGGACCACCGTCATTGACGCTCCTCTCCCTTCTTTTCACGACTGCTCATCTCCTGGTAACTGGGATGACCTACTCAGTTCTTCATTATGGTTCCATTTGCTGGAAGACCCTTTGTGAGCAAAGCATCCATGAGATCGATTGTTGTGAAGTATCTATCAAAGAATACACAAGTTCCAGTGGGAACAGATTCAACCAGTCGCAAGACTGCTGCAGCTCCAACTTCCAGTCTTTGGCCCCTGAATGTATTCTTCCCTTGGTACACCTCGAAATCCAACACCAGACCATTTGGAGAGGCAAAGACAAAGAGTTTCAGACCAGTAGGGTTTGGCTTGCCTGGGACGTATGGCCTGACTGGACAGCAGCCTGTGAAAGGGATGATTTGCTCATCAGTGCAGACCTTGTTATACCTTGGAAGGCTGAGACAACCTCACATGGTCAAGCAATGGTCTGACTCTCCAAAGAATGTCTGAGTCCTTTGTCTCTTCTGTTACGTTGAGGTCATCGACAACCTTGAGTGAGCTTCGAAGCTTGTAGAACCTATCCCTTGTCATTTTCCTGCTAATAACTGGCACTTTAGGTTTTTTAGCCCAAAGCATTTTAACTCTGGGATAGCCATATCCTCATCAGATACTCCTAAATTTTCTTCCACTTCTTCTTCACTTTCTTCTCCTTCTTCACTATCTTCTCCTATCCCAGGCTGATACTTATCCTCATCCTTTTCCTCATTTGACAGCTCCAAATCTGAATCTCCCTCTACTATTCGGTATAGAATCCTCTCTGCTTCATTTCTTTCTCCTACAACGATGCTGATTTATTAAAAACACTAAAATGGTCCTGGTGTCCACTACAACTGACATGAATAAAATGACTTTTATTTCAAAATATAAATAATAAATCTGTTTTTAGAGGTAAAAATTAATTATTGAAATGTTAATAAACAAGACAATATACACTGCCCGGCCAAAAAAAAAGTCGCCACCTGGATTTAACTAAGCAAATAGGTACAAGCTTCCTATTGGATAATTACTGCATGGGCGATTATCTTTCAGCTGGCAACAAGTTATTTAATCCCAACTGGTGCAATGCATTGCTTCTCATTTCTTAAACAACCATGTCGAAAGACACATCCCGTGGTCGTGGAAAAGATGTTAGTCTGTTTGAGAAGGGTCAAATCATTGGCAGGCATCAAGCAGAGAAAACATCTAAGGAGATTGCAGAAACTACTAAAACTGGGTTAAGAACTGTCCAACGCATTATTAAAAACTGGAAGGATAGTGGGGACCCATCGTCTTCGAGGAAGAAATGTGG
>VUQH01025779.1:0-12251 GCA_015106775.1 Etroplus canarensis
TTTTCACTTTAATCCTGAGCCTACAGCTACACATCAGGCAGTATACATAAGCTCTTATATGTGTTTACCCACTACCTGGCTCCTGAATTTCTATTACACGCCAGTAGGAAATGTGATTAATTAATAGCATTGATTGAGTTGAGATTCTTTACACTTTACCAAGGTCACAATACATAGCTTGCACACTACATGCTTTTGGAGAATCTCGGTTGACTCAATATAGTGTAAAGGTATAGCAGCTGGGTGAAGACATGGAGGAAATAATATTACAAGGCAGAGAATCCAGGGAAGCAAAACACATTGTCATGATGCGAAAACATACAGTGCAAAGTCTGTGAACTCAGACTGACAGAGCACAAGCTAAAGAACAACACAGGATATATCTAATGCAAAACCAACATACAACTGAATATTAGACAAATCAGCTCACCTAAGTAAGCAAGCATTCCCATATTTTAACAAGGGCCTTTCAGCAAGAAACTGAACACATTTCCACATTCATAAAACATTAAGCCAGCTTTGTTTATTTAATTATTGAACACATTCCCTTTCATAAGAAAGGCATACAGAGCCTTGAGGAATTTGTGTAGCAATTTTAAGCTTTGTTGAGGACGGTAGAAGAAAGCAAGCAAACAGAACCTATGGAAAACAGCTAAGACTAAATTGACTTGTCTGGAGAATTCCTGACACCATCTTGTTCAGCTCTCTTGAGTCCTTCTCAAAACTCAGATGCTGTGGTCTGTAAGGTATTAAACATGCAACAATGAATGGAGACTCATTTTCCCCCATATATGTCATTGAATATTTAGTACAGCACTACTCATTTTTGTTCAAAAGCCTTATCTTATGCTTGCTTTGTTTTGACATTAAAGAAACCATCTAAATTGTTTTTTTTTTTGTTTTCATGATTTGACATGCTAAAAAAATGAATGATTAGTTAAGCACACAGGCTTTGATATATTAACATGCTGTAACAATGCTTTTATTTTAACCTCTTGTCAATTGCTACAAGCTGCATGTAGACCCTACATAAGAATTGTCATTGATTTTTACAATTCATCTCAACTGCCACTGATGGCGCATGTGACCTCATGTAATGTCTGGATAATTGTACAGGCTGCAGTGTGTCTGCTAGGTCCAGTCAGGGAGATGGCGGCCCACTTTCAGTAAGTGATGAGAGTGGGAAAATAGAACGCTTGATTACCCCTGACACTGCTCAAACAGCGCTCCTACCAGTGAAGGTTATTGGGGCCCTGTACATGAGTGGTCAAATATAGAAGGACGCAATTATGATCTAATTTTGAAGTCTTTGTCTTGCCTCTGAAATGATGGGCATTTTTAATAATTATATACATATATGGTCAGGTTGGAAATGCGTTTGAATGAGGCTCTGTGACCTCAAGCACCTGTTCCATCAGTCCCATGATAGCTTATGGTACATCATCATTATCATCGGGGTCATCAATGCCTTTAATTATTATCACTGCTGTCAATCATCAATATTGCCACATTCTACATTGCTATTATCATTATCTCAAGCCCTGAATGTTAATTTACATTTCAGATTTTTTTTTTTTGGGGGGGGGAGGGGGGGGTGAATCAGGGAAACACAATTGCTTCAACAATGATTATTTACTCTCACTGCTTTTCTATTCAAATGGAAGTGCAAGACATACAGTGAAGGCTATAGCAGCCCTGAACAAAACACTCCCCGGAGGACAGAGTGCTGATGGTTTTTCTAATGTGTAATGAATAAAATACAGCGAGTGCTACAGTTGTCCCCCAGGCCAATGAAACCCTCTAAGAAGCCCCACGTCCTCCCCACTGCTGCAATCTCAGACCCGAAAAGAGACGCATATGTTTTATAACTAACAACACCTGTCTAAGTCAGCAGCCATGACAATGCATCATCCAAATGAAATTCACTATAATTGAAAACATTGCCTTTGTTCTCTGAAGCGTATAGACTCCTGTCGAAGACAAGTCAACAAACAATATGCAAACAGAAGTAAACAGCGTGGTTTCCTGGCCCATAGTGAACATGTGAATACATACATAAAGACAAATATACACAAGAAACAAAAGAGCACCTTTACACCCTGTCCTCTGAAGAAACGAGAAATAGGTTTGACTGGATTTTTTTGGGCTTTAAGCTGTAAGTGCTTCCTGTTCTTTGAAACCAAAATGTAATTACCTTTTGAAGCTTTGCCTCTGTCTTCCTACTGATGGATGTTAGAGAAACAGACTCAAATGTGTGTTTCATGTGTTTTCCTTCTGTACTAGCACTCCAATCATCAAGAAACTTTGTATAAAAGTTAAAAAACCTGGCCGCTTAGTCATCTCTTACAGAGCTGAGTTTCCCTCGAAACACTTTGATATCTAACATTACTCTTAAACTTAACCCTGTGATGTCTAAGTCATCATAGGTGGTAACCCTAACTAATCCTACCTCATCCAAATGTTTTGAAGAAAGGCAGAAATACTTTTTGGGAAAAAAAATGCAAACAGTTTTTGATTGGTTTTTTTTTTTTGCTCCCTGATTAAGAAGACTTGGGAGAACAATTTAATTAAAAAAAAAAAAGTTTTTTAAAAATGCACATATTCTGACTGCCTAGGGTTAGAGTTATGGTTGTCAACAATGACAACTCATAACACTCCACTTTAGCTTTAGAAAACTGCCAGATTTGCAGTGTTTTTTTTCCTGCATCACTGCACTATAGCAACAGCTGTAAAGCCAAAAATAAATATCAACCCACAAATACATTTGTTGTTTGCCAAAATGTTAATAAATTTCTCTGAAAACTATGGTGAAATACTGTATTTTCAAACTTTTATTGCAAAAGTTTTAATAGTGTATTGGTGAGAGTAAGTGCGCTCAGCAGTTGTGGGCTTGAAGGAGTGTCTGAATCACTCCTTCATGGATCAGGCTGGATGGTCTGCTTACTGAGGCTGTTAGTTCTGTATGACTAAATTATGAGCTGTGTTTCATATCTATCTAGTCATATCGCTAACAACAGCTTAACAACAAATTGTAAACTTATGAGATGACTTCTTACCCCACCCCCAATTAAACTGCTATTTCTGTCATGGCCTTCAAGCTTTTGGAGATCGTTTTATCAAATTTGAGCTGTGTTGATATTTATGCTTTTTTAATTGGAATGCTTTCTTTTCTTTTTTGTTCAAAAATCCCAGAGACACTGTTACATGGATGCAAAATACAAGCAAATTAAACAGTCCTTTCAAAGATTATTATTACTTAAGATTTGTAGATGTAGGACTAGATGTAACAGCTTCTGTTGTGGTTTAAAGGTTTTGTTTTGGGTTTGGAGTATGCTTTTTTTGGTTTTTCTGTGGTTGCCTTTTATTTCTTAGAGTGTTTCCTTGTCTGTCTCACTGTTAGTTTTGTGGTTGTTTGTTTTCATGTCTCCACTTTAATCATTTCTGTTCTTTTTCATTTTGTTTGTCACACTCCTAGTATATTTCCACTGGTTTTGCTTCCAGTTTGTTTGCTTGTGTTTCTGGGTTTCCTCATACCTGCCAACACTCCCATTTTCCCCAAGGTCCTCCCATACTTTAGGACCATCTCCCATTTTGCCATTTCTCTCAGGAAACAACCAGAATTTGCAAGACTCTTACACTTATACACAAATCAGTAACTACCTTATCCAAGTTGCCACATTGTCTATGAAATGCAGTCTATAGAACTAACCCACACACTAAATACAGTTTCTGTCAGCACAACCTGGCAACCCACAACCTGATTCAAGGAGTGTACAGCTGATCTCTGCACAGACACGAATTAGCTGTTGTTTGACCATTCCAGTTGTCCTTACTGTGAAGATACCTTAAAGAGCCAGACTTCAACAACACAGGAGTTTAAATGAATCTTTGACTTGGGCATCTGGAATCAATAACTTGCAACGTAAACATTGCAAAATCACCAAAGACACATCTTTCCAATCATAGATGACATGTTGCATTTTCATCAAAATCACCTGGGCTGTTTGATGAAAATAGTTGCAACTTGTCATCTATGGTTGGAAAGATGCAGTGTGAGACAAGTGTGTGGGGACTGCCTACAAAGTACAACAGAGACGCTACAAAAACATACATTTTAGGCAGGGCATTGTTGGCAAAATTACTTCAAACATCACTGGCTTCCTGTTAATTATTACAGGACTTTTGAAAACAAAGGACTATATAATTGTGCATTTTAGTCCTGTTTTTGGCTCCCCTCTCGGGATGGATATACTGGTTTCGCAGCCAGCAGGTTCACCACATGACCAAACTGCAACATTTAAACAACTATTGAAAGGACAGCAAGATATTTTTCAAAGATATTCATGAACTCCACTGCATGAATTCCCCTCTTGCAGCACCACATTGTCAAAAATTTGTCCAATACTTTGGTTTCAACCTCGCATTCCAAAGTGACTAAAAGGCCTAATTACACCCTCAAATAGGTGCTAGCATGCCTGTTGTTTCTTACTCTTTTAAAAAAGTTAATCCATGAATTAAAGGAAATCTACATATATTAAGTGTTAATACTCTTTAGCTTAGTCTCACTCTCATTTAAAGCCAAAGTTAAAAAAAATCTATTTCTAAAACTTTGCAACATTCTTAAGTGAAGCTGGTATCAGGATAACATCTGCACTGGTTCAAAGGTATGACCAATGTGGGCGAATGAATTCATTTAAAAATGTGTTTCAAGTTGACAGATATCAGAGTCCAACTCGAACATGGAGGAGTGGGTGGTGATGAAGATGAAAGGCCATGACACTCCCTTAGGCACAGGGAGAACAAGAAAGCATTAGAAAAGGATGCTTGCACGTAACACCAAAACCCATCAAGTTTGTGATGTTTTCTGTGTCTTAGGGGTGGTTGAACAACAAAGGTGAAGGCCAAGGAAGGTTAATGTGATATGCAACAACAAAGAAGAATAATTTGCTTGACACAGAAGGTTTTTGGCTGGTAAAATACAAAATGTTCAGTTTTTCAAGGTTCTGACAGCTCTGATAGAAAAGAAGAGATTTTTTTTATTATGCACAGCAACACAGAGGAGCATATCTGAGAATAAAGTAATTAAAACCACGAAGAAGTAATTACAAGTGCATCCCAATCAGAAGCAGCATACCACAAAATACTGTGACGTGTTAGAATGAAATTAAATTCAATGGGCTGAAGATCTGAGGACTTTGGATGTTCTTGATGGCATTTTGTGAAGTCTTTTTGGAGAAATACTGTCAGCACAATCCATGACTTGTGTTTTATTGGGAGCACTCGAGACTCACATGAACAAGATTAGTGAAATAAGAAATGAAAGAAACATTTCCTCTTCATAAAGTGTGTCTGCTATGATCAGCGTTTTCTCAGACTTTAAACATGCAAGATGTTCAGCACAGTCTTACTGAGAAGCCACGTAAGATAAGATTTTAGCTGATCATCAATTGTGTAACTAGTACAGATAAGCAGATTTGACCAAATGAGTTTTTGACCGACTGAGTTTTTCTTGAGCTAGTGCAAAATAATTACTGGAAGCCAGTGTTTTCCGAGGCTGAACACTTTCTTGTTGTTGTAATTAATCACTTAAATTAACTCTTAGAGATTTTTTGGAGCAGAACTAATAGTTACACAACGGGGTTATTGAATTTTCATTCCATTTTAAGACTTGGCATTTCCCCTGTTCTGATGAACTATAATTACAGGATATTCTCATTCATCTACTACAAAAGCAACAAAGAACAGGGGGGACACTCAGAGATAAAGATCTGAATGGTACCATTTAAGGCTGAATACACCACAACTGTAGTATTGATTTACCTCTTCATTATCATGAATAATAATGAATAACACTGTGGTTCCTATTGTACTCAATAAATGAATGTGTTTCATCTTATTTCTTCTTATTTAAAGCAAGACTACAAGTAAGCAAAATCAGCAGATGTGTGCAAATTGTACCAATTGTGGTACCGTTGCTCCAAGGCTAAATGAGTCAATAGTCAACACGATCTCCTTTTTTAAAAGTTGAGTATTAGTAGTTGTAGTTTTTACAAGTAGAAGAAAAACATGCTTTGGTTTTTATTACATAATATTTAATATAATCCATGGGTCAACTGCCAAACAAAAGCTCTGCACAAACTCAGTATTACTTTTATAGCTTGATCAGGACATACACTTCTTTGACTGAGTGTTCTCGACAGGTGATCAGTCAAATACACAACTGTAAGTGTCGGGAGGAAAATCTTAGAGTCGGCTATGATGTTAACAGTTTACAGGGCTTCAGTGAGGTATGGCTGCAAAAATTAAGGATATGTATGCTTATGAAAGGCAGAGTACATGTAAAAATAAATATTAGGAGGAGTGGAATTTAAAAAAATGTTTAACTTAAATTGTTGACTGAGAAATTTCTGGTATGGGTACACCTTCCATATTTGTGGTCAAAGGGGACACCTAGAAGATAGGACTCAAACTTTGGCACGCACAACAACACAGTAGGGATTTTGACAGTTTCAGCCAGCTGTGCGGTACTTATCATCTATTCAATACAAGGTTTTGACAGCCCTAGGTTCCCTACCTAAAATAAAGAGAACATACACATATCAGAAAAAGTGCCAACAGAAAGCTGTGATCACTTGTAACATCTCCTTGAATATAGAGCAACCTAGCGCTGCAACAAAACCATAAAGCCTTTTCTGCATGACTTTTATTGGTTTATATTTCTGGATTCTATTGCATGATTTCTCTCATTACAATCATCTTAAGTTCACAGATACTTTGTTTTACAGACCATTTGCAGGCCAACTTTATAATGAGATAAATAAACTCTCAACCAGCATGTTGTCACTGCCAAAGACTGTTCAACTGCTCGTTAATGCAAATATCTAATCAGTCAATCACATGGCATCGACTCACTGCAATTAAGCATATAGACATGGTCAAGATGACCTGCTGAAGTTCAAACCAAACAAGAGAAAGAGAAAGCAAAAATATGTAAGTGACTTTGAATGTGGCATTGTTGACAGGCTGGTCTGAGTATTTCAGAAACTGCCGGTCTACTGAGACTTTCATGTGCAACCATCTCTAGGGTTTACAGAGAATGGTATAAAAAAGAGAAACAGACAAGAGTTTTCTGGACCAAAATGCCTTGTTGATGCCAGAGGTCAGAGGAGAATGACCAGACTGCTTCAACAACAATAATTCAAATAACTACTTGATACCACCAAGATATGCAGAAAAGCATCTCGAACGCACATGTCAAACCTCAAGGCAAGGGGGCTACAGTAGCAGAAGACCACACCAGATACCACTCTTGTCAGCTAGGAAAAGGAAACTGAGGCTAAAATTTGCACTGGCTCATCAAAACTAAACAATTAAAAATTTGAAAAATGTTACCTGGTCTGATGAGTCTCAAATTCAGCTGTGACATTCAGATGTAAGGGTCAGAAACAACATAAAAGCATTGTTAAATCCTGCCTTATATAAACAGTTCACGCTGCTGGTGGTGATGTAATGTTGTGGCAGATATTTTCTTGGCTTATTTTGAGTCCCTTAGCACCATCAGAGTGCACCCATTTTTCCAATGGCTGCTTCCTGCAGAATGACGCACAATATCACAGAGCTCAAATAATCTCAAACTGGTTTCTTGAACATGCCAATGTACTCAAATAGCCTCAACAGTCACCAGATCTCAATCCAATCTAATAAAGCACCTTTGGCATGTGGTGGAACAAGAGAACTGAATCATGTATGGTTCAGCTGTATGATACTATCATGTCATTATGGGCCAGTCAATATGTAATGTTGCCAGCACCTAGCTGAATCTATGCCATGAAGAATTAAGCCAGTTCTGAAGGAAAAACGGGGTCAGACCTGGTAGTAGCAAGGCATAACTAATGAAGTGACCGGTGAGTATATATGAAAGTCAGAGCATACTATCCAAGAACAACAACAGCAACAACTTGAATCCCCATTTCCCTTTCCATACAGCTGATGACAGAAAACTACATCTAAACTTCATTCTGCCTTCACCCACAAGATCCTGTAACAACTGTAACCAATAAAGCAGACTTCAAACAGAAAGAATTAGTAGCTCTCTAGTGTAGGTGTGGGGCACAGAAATCTGCAAAGTTGCTCTTTGCTTTCAGTGGTTCCTGAAATGGTGGGATGAAAACAACACTGCCCAAATTAAGACAAAGTGCAAACCTGCCTAGAGAGGAAAGATGGGAACTTTGACACTTTGGTTTTTAAAAAAAGAACAGCTCGGGAGAAGCAGGCAGAAAGAACATGCAGAGAAGCAAAGAGGGCTGGGAGTAAAATGCCTCTAGGACAGAGCCCTTACTCACCCTTGCAACAGTAAGACAAAAAGCACAGGAGTTGTAAAACTGAAGAACAGCAAGATGAGCTGAAGAGGGCACCTCGTGGTCTCCCACACCCATCAGCGAGCAGTAGGAAGCGGGGCTGCATGTGGTTAGTCCAGGGGGACCATCACGCACAGGTCAGATCGATGTATGCCCTTGCTGCAGATCAGAGCTTGACAATTCCCCTTGGTGACGGCATTTCTGAGTGAATAGCAATTTCCCACCTCCGCACAAGTGAATAACATCAAAAGCGGTAGAACTCAAAAGCTTTGTTGTAAATGAGGATCAGCAGACAATAATAAAACAAAATGTAAAAAGATGAACCACAAAGTGTTTTGTGAATTCACCTGGTGAGACACAGTAAGGAGAAGACAATAAAACACACCACAAAAATTTGGCTAAACTTGGCTGTCATTATGCCATCTTGCCATACAAATATACTTGCCCGTGCCAGTTGGACATACAATACTTTCATGGCAGTATACAATTGGATGCTTGAGGCTGAACAAACAAACTTGGTATGTTGGCTACCTTGGGACTACAACATGCATTTTAGAGTAAGCCACAAGATTTCCTATACTCTAGCTTAGAACAAAATCTCAAAGGGCATCATAAGTTTTTGTTCAATTGTTGATTAAGTGCACACACACACACTAACGCACACACATGACAGAGAACACAGGGAAAAAGTATGACTCAATAACATTCTATTCCATCTGTGCTTCCAAGGCCACATCTGTTGCTAAGCTCAGAGACCACTATGACTCAAATATTGATGGCCTTCACTTTTGACAAAAGGAAATCATTCACTTTATAAATATAAGAACCCCCCACTAATGTCCTGGCATTGAAGCAAAAGTGCTAAAATCAATAGGAAGTTTACTGAGAATTGGCCTCAATCAGTGAAATAAAAAACACAAAACGTACATGATGCCATCTGTCAGAAGCATTCAATCAAGAAACAAGCCTTGAACAGTGATTTAAATTTCTTCTCTACCTGATGACATTTTTGTGTCTCATGCAAATAAGGTATGGCTTGTAAGTTTTGAAACACAGCTTTCATAATTATTTGCACAGCAGATGGGCGTTAATATTACATTTTTCAGGCCAGTCTTATAATGAAAATTGACATCAAATGAGAACTAATATACTAATTTTTAGCTCTGTGCATTTATTCTCCTAACTGAAATCATTTTTGATTGGCAGCTGGTCGCAAACAAAAGGTTTGAACAGTAGGTAGGCGGGGCTTCTATGCTCCCAGCTAAAGCTACACGATGACCATAATAGGGATATTTGCCTTCATACAGAGCCAACATTTGAAAAAAAAAATATGAAACCATGTGTTAAGAGCAGTCTGACATCTGAGCTTTTGGGGAGTGAAACAAAGAATCAAAGACAGAATCATAATACTTCATTATTCCCAGGGGGGAAATTGTATAAAGGTGAATAAATGTGATTTTTGGAGGAAAAATAAACAAGACCGGATGATGCTACAATATTAACCTTTATTTAATTAAAACCATTCATTTGGCAAAGTCCTGGAGCTGTTTTGTGACTCTTAAAGTGGATTTATGCTTCTGCACTGAAACAATGGCATAGTTACTTTGTAACCACAAACTGTTCTGAAACCCTACTACGTAACGTGCGCTGTAACTGGACCTCCCAAAATGTTGCATCTTCACAACTGGAGGCAAACCATGCACAGGTACAAAAGCTGGCACCAGTGTGAGCTACATATTGCCAGCCCTTTTGAGATTTGACTCTTTGACCACTAGTGAAAATCAGGAGCCATGTTTTAATCAGTGATCTTGTTTACTAATACACACATTTTCTTTGTCTTTCTTTTTTGTTAATCATTGAAAAAAAAAGTGTGAACCTTGGTGCATGAACTGTTATTGGCTTCTGAAGTGGGTGATGGCAGAAAGAACCACTGGCATTTCCTCACCTCATGATGTGAAATTTGGATGGCCATAACCATTGCTCATCATCACCAGTTTTTTTCTGTTTTATAGCTGAATATCAATAAAAAGCCATAGATGTCATTCTAGTTTTTAATCGAGTTTCAAGTACTTTGCTATCCTTTTATCTTGAGAATCTGTCTGTCCTGAAGATATCTGCTAAACCTGAAATAAAATGGTTTGAATTGAACTATTTTTATGTGGATTGACAGAACATGATTGCCTTTCCATATGGTACAAGGTATAATAGGATGTCTGTAAAGGTTGAAAGAATTCAGGACATCTCGTGAGAAGAAAACATGCCAGTTGGTATTTTAGGCCCAATTATCCATATGTTTGGGACAGGTGACCTTTCCACAATGGTACCGTGTCTGAATGTCCAGGTAACAATAGCAACCGGCCATCAAAAACAGTTTATTGAAGTGTTTATTCTTAGCCTTTCCCCAAAGGTTAGACTGAGCTCTCACACCCACTGGCCATCAGTTTTTAATGTGTGTCACAAATAGGCACATAAAGACATCAGACAATGCAGATGGCTGATTAGCTTAAATCATCATTTTATTATTCCCTTTTCATGTCGGAGAAAATGCTGATCGGCCGTCATCTACCCAGAACACAGATATATTGACACTTTTCTTCACTTCTATCCCAAATTAGAGTTTAGAGCTGCATTTGATTCTGTCTTGGTTCATCAGGGTTTCAGAGGCAATTACCTAGCAATGGGACGCCCATCCTAAATCCGAACCAAGTTACTTTTCATCAAATAGCATATGGCCTCTTGTGGCCAGTAAAATACACTGCAGTTGAACTATTGGGAGCATTGGTGTACAATGACATCACATTCTGTCTTTGCACAAAATATTTTGCAAAAAGGAATTGCTTGTAAAGTGCATTATAAAGAATTTGCCCATAATTAGTTGCTTAGATTGCTTCTCCACCATCTGTGGCTCAACAGACCATAATGGAAAGCAAACAACATACATTTACACAACTCTGACTATTAACAAAACAAACCAACCATTTTGCTTTTACGACCACAACCATTTTCACTGTAGCGAGCTGAGTTGATACACAAATTTTGCAAAATGGCATCTACTACTGAATTCTTATGTACATTACATGTTATTAGAAACTGATTAAAAGTAATGGCTTAGTCAAAACTGTGAAGACTGATGCATCTAAAAATGGAAAGTCATTACCCTGTCAGGCTGGAGGATCCATTTTTTATATTTTGGTCTTTAAAAAGTAAAAGTAAATGTTTTAAGTTATTTTCTCATCTGCTTGTGTAATGATTCTCAAATGAGGCCCTTCTTCAGTTAGGACCATCAATCAAAGATTAAACAATACAGCTGAATTTACAAGAAACGTCCAGTCACCAAGATTAGGAATTTCAATATGTTTAAACCGGTGCATCATGAGATCTTGTAACTGTATGTGGAACTGTCATTTTTTTTTAACATGAATGTCTGACTGATTAAGACCTTGAAATGTTACACTAATATAAACTAGGCTACAGTAAGCTTGGGGGTTAGATATTTCAGTGTACAGACAGCCTTTCCTCTTTCTACAGCAGTAGTTACACGTCTGCCGTAAGTTTTGGAACAAGGAAATGTTTGTTCATTTGTTTTGTTCTTGTAATTTTGCCATTGTACACCATCACAGTTGACTCAGATAATCAAGATGTGATTCAAATGCAGGCTTTCAGCTTTAATTCAAGAGGTTTGATAAAAGAACTGAATTAGCTGCCATTTTTATAAATACTCCCCCACTTTTCAGAGGCTCAAAAGTAGTAGGACAAACTACCAGAAGCTTAAATATGTGTACCTTTCGGCTGCTCCCTTGTATTCCCCTCCAAGGGGGTCACCACAGCGGATTAATCTGCATTGGAATTTTGGCAAAGGTTTTACACCGGATGCCTTTCCTGACGCAACCCTCC
>VUQH01025780.1:15156-25893 GCA_015106775.1 Etroplus canarensis
CAGCGCTTTAGTCTATGCCTTTAAGCTCATTTAACTATCACACACACATTCACACTCTGAGTTTGTGGTTCAGCGTCTTGCCCAAGGACACTTTGGCATACAAACTGGAGAGGCTAGGGATCAAACTGCCAATATTCCTACTAGAAGATGACCTGTTCTACCTCCTGAACCACAGCTGCCATTTAAGATTATTCCCTCACGTAGAATTGGTATTTGATTCTTAAAACTCAGCTTATTCAGCCTTGCTGGTGGACCTTAGGATTATACCACTCGCTTGGTCTCAAGGTTAAGGTCCAAAGATTTAATCCTGGAAAGTTCATGCTGCCTGGATCATCAGCCATGACAGACCTTTTGCTAGATTAGATAATGTGAATAACAGGGAAGTCACATCTACTTTTCTATTTTGACTATATTAACACCAAATTTTGGTATGCAGAGCTGCACCGATACAAGTGTTTATGCAAATTTGAAGTTTCATATTAACTGATATCTATCTGAAAAAGTACAAAATGGGGAGGCACTGCAAGCCCTATTGACCTGAAATACGAAATGAAAAAAATCAATATTTTATATAATAAAATCTTCTAAACAGCAAAGGTCACCATAATGGATTTTAACCACATTTCCACCACATGATGTGGAAAGCACTACACTGACTCTTCTCATTTTGACTGCACCGGCGTCAAACAACACTGCAGGACTGGTCAAGATCTGTTAACCACAGCTGCCATCAACTAACCACAATGCCAGCGACATAGCAGCTCATCTGGCTCATGATCCCTCACAACTCACATCTTATTGTAATAAGTGAAGTACAGAAAGAAAGTGATGCATTTTCTTGTCATTGGTTGGCCACACTGTACTAAGTAACGACCGTAAAATCCACTGAGAACTCAAGAAGGCTTAAAAACAGCCACAACGGCTCTAGTTCTTGACCGGCTCTAACCTAACCTATGACATTATGCCACCATAAATAAACTTAATGATGACATTTATGTGTAGATGGCTCATTTTATGAACATTACAATCCAGACTAATACTCTTAGGAGAAGCAATTCTGGTGTAAAGTGCCAGAAAAATTACAAATATGACTCTTGACTTTCAGCAAAATTTGGGTAATCACTGTGTGTTTCACTAAAATGTGACCAATACACGATGAGAACTGGAAACTAATGTGAAAACAGAAACATGCCAGTAAAATGACAAATATGACCGTGACCTTGAGCACAATACGTGTAATATGTGACCAGTTCTGTAGCAGCAGAGATGACCAGAGCATGACCTCATCAAGGTTTAACAGGTCAGTTTTATTTTCTATTAAGTTATACTACTAGCTCTTTGAAACTGTCTCTGACCAATGGCAATACTATTATCTTAAAGTATTTTATAGATAACCGTGTGAAAAGTGTTCAAAACAATGATCAAGTCTCTTGAAGGGGCAGGAGTTTTGATTGTTTTCTAGCTCTCTAATAATTGTGGACTGACTTACAGACGGCAGGATCTAACATAACATCTGCACAAATCTGTATTCAACACAGTGAACTGTTTTCAACAGGGACCGTCTCTGCTTGGTAAGGCAGGACAACGGCAGCAGCCATTATTCTGATGGGTAGTGTTAAAGTCTTCTGCATGACACGTAAAAACTCACCAATCTCAGGCACAGATAAGGCCACGGTCATGGCCACACAGACAAAGAAGGCAGGCAGGAGGATCTGAGAGAAGAGGCCCTTGGTATTCCTCTTTGCACAGTGGAACCTCTTGACAATAAGGCCATGAAACTGACTCAGCTTCAACCACCAACCCTCCAACTTGAAGCTTCCCTGCCCCTCCAAGACCTCTGGCTCTGGGGACAAGGGGTTCTCTGCATCCCCTGCAGGTGAACCAGAGAGCAAGTGAAAAAGAGAAACTGAATAAATAATGAAGTTAACAGAATTTACAAGGCACGTCTTGTCTGTTTGAATGATTTTGTAGACTTGAAATAACCCTTTCTGCAATGGAATGCACACACTATTTTGGCCATCGCTATATTTAAACCTAAACATGAAAAAAGATCTAAAAAAAACAACACAGTCAATGCTGCAACTTTTTAAATCAGACACTAATAAAAATATTCATCCAGTTTCCAGAAACATTAAAAAATCCATCAGATTTAAGATCATTCCACAAGTAAAGCAACATCATTTGCCCCAGAAAAGGGTTAGAGCACTTCTCTAAATATTTTTAAATCAAAATCTGCTATCTGCTGACTTACCCCTCAGACTGGCAGAATCGGCCTCCTGCCTGCTTTCAAAGAGCGGACAGTAATCCCCATAGAAGTCTGCATACAGTCCTCCTTCATCCCCCCTGACTGAGCCAACGGATGAGGAGGATTTTAGGGAGGATTGGCTCTGACTCAGTGTGGAGCACTTCACCAGATTGCTCAGCTCCACCTCCGGCTTTTCATTCTCCATTACAGGTTCTGCCTCACCCTGTTGGCCCCCCAAGCCTCCTGAACTGACTGATGATTTCCCCACAGAGCTGCCCCCTGGTGAACCCTTCATGTCTGTTCAGAGAGAAAGAGAGAGCCTCGGGCAAATCAATGAACTCAAATTAAGGGCCTTCAAGTGCAGTTTCTGAAAAAATATGTCATGACTAGTTAATGAGGGCTAAAAATAGTGAGGCAAAACATGTTCTCACCAGCATCACTGTTTTCCAGAGACTGGTCCTCCTCAGACACTTTGAGAAAGACCTCCTCCAAGGTGGTGTCCATCACCCCAAAGCTGGTCAGTGCCAGCGTGTCCAAGCTCTGCTCTAAAGCCTGGAAGCAACAGAAAAGAATAACAAATTAGTGCAGGACTCTGTGTCCTCCTTGTTGGAGAAAACAACTCATTACTCTTCAAGATTTGTCTCTGATGAGTGAGAATCTAAACAATTTCATAAAACCCTTCATGACAACTGTCATAAACACAATGACTGTAATTTTTAAATAAATCTATGTAAAGTTATCTCTCCCTCATAGAGAACATCCTAGTAAATGTTTTTAGTGTAAAATAATAGGAACAAAATTAGGTATTTTCATAAAGTTTTGGGTCAGTGACACATTTTTTTGTAATTTTGCCTCCTTGTACACCACCACAGTGGAGTTTTAATTAAACAGAATTTGACACATTGGGTTGACAAAAAAAAACTGCATTAACTGTTTCAGCCATTTTTATACACAAACCCACATTTTCAGAGGCAAGGTGAGACATATTCCCTCATTGTCTCATGACAAACTAAGCAGATAAAAGATTATGGAAATAATTCCAAGTGTTGAACCTGCATTCGGCAGCTGAAATTTTAAAAATGATTCCAAAGAGTTGCCAATGCAAGTGAAGACGCCTGCACGTGCTGACAACTCTTCGGACCTCAGAGGCCAAAAAACTAAAAATGACCCCATCAGAGAGACAGAAAAAATCCTAGAAGTGGCCAAAACATCAATCTGGAACATTCAGTGTTCCAGACTGATACAATGAACTGGGCGGCTCAGCAACACCCAAAGGCCTGGACGACCACAGAAGACAACTGAAGTGGACAGTCACAGAATTCTTTACTTAAGAATGAGGAAAAAATCTCTTCACAACACCGAGCCAAGTCAAGAAACTCTGTTATTGTCAAAGTCTACAGTCGGGATGCCATCATAAATGTAAATACAGAAGTGTAACAACAAGGAAAACCACCACTTGCTACACTCAAGAACAAAAAAGCAATAAAAGATTAGATTTAGCAAGAAAACTAAAAAAAAGGCTGCTCAGGTCTGGAAAAAATATTTGGACAGATGAAACCAAGATCCACTTTGATCCAAGTATTTAAAGCAATCTTTACATTTAAAATTTAAAGTATTAAATCTTCATTTACTACCCCCAGATTTATATCTCTATATTATATTTCATTCATTTATATCTAATTGTGCAGCTGTAAAAAAAAAAATGCAATTCTGAGTTGTGATTCATGATGTGCTGGACAAGCACAGAGCATGTCTCAGCTATAGACTCCTCCCACCTCAGTGCATCACTGAACGCCACAGGAAACCACACCTACCTGTGGATATTAAACTTCACAGCTCCTCCCCTTGATACTGCCATGCTGTGCATCTACTGTAAATAGCATTGTCCAACTTTGGACCACCTATGCTACATATTGGACTATCTTGCATATAAGGTTTTTATATTTTTATCTTCTTTCATCTGTATTTTCTATCTTTCATATTAATGTTTATAAATACTTAATAGAGTGTCTGTAATGTGAGCGATTTCCCCCCTGGGATTAATAAAGTATTCCGACTGATTCTGATTGAAGCTGAAAGTCTGCAATTCAAACGCATTTTGACTGTTTCTTTCTAAATCCGCTGTGGTGATGTACGGAGGCCAGATAACTGCCTTTATTTTATAGTCATGTTACACTTGACAGTTCATTTAAATAAGTGAATCTGGATTACAGGTAAAAGCAGCTTTCACTTCTGCAGCGGCACCCAACTAGTAAGTTCATATGAAAGCAAACAACAACCATGGTTCAAAACTGAGGCCAATACAGACGTACCTTACTGTGTAGAGCCAGTAAAGGTCACTACATGCTGGCCTGAAAAATGACCAAACCAGTTCTATTCCAAAAGCCTCTCTCATGAAATATTAAAATAACATTTTTTCAGAAGTCATTATGATGCCATTTGCTCAATATGCTGGTCTTCATTTAGGGAAACTTAATCTATTATTACCTGCACATGCGGCCCAAAATCTATCTCATATCTAGCTATAAGCTATCGCACTCTTTCCTTTATGACTCATATTCTAAAATGTTATGTTGAAATTAAAACAGCCTTCAATCATTTTTATGCAAAAAGGCTCAGAGTCAGCCTGAAGGTTTCTGCATCAATAAACCATGCTACTCTAGATTTGTTAGCTATGATTCACTGAGAAACCATAAAACCAAAGCTGATCATGTTATTTCCAAGATCATAAATGACCCCACACAATGTTTCATTATTCTTGTCACACCGATGGGCCCATTACTGTGAAAACCCTGCGAAAGGCTTTAGGAGAAGCAAAGTGAAGGAAATGGCTTCAAATAACAGCCTGTTATGGGCACTAAATCATCAAACAGGACTTACATCACATTTCTGCCTTTTAGGAAATCAGCTTGACCATATATAGAATGCTAATAAAAGGCAATCAAGCAGACAGAAAAGGTTTGAGATTTCATTTATCCTTTAACAGAACACAATAAAGAAGAGTTCTGTGTGTTTGTTTGTGTAGGTGTACCTGGAACAGCCTCTCAAAGCAGCCCTTCTTGACTGCCTCAGAGGGCAGCACGTAGGACAGCTCAGTGTTGGAGTCGGACACCAGCAAGCAGGAGGCCACAAACTGGCGAATAAACTGGGTGACCCGAGCCTCTGAGCAAGGTGACAGAGAGGAGGACGGAGACAGAGATGAAGGAGGCTGCAGCTGGCTGCCCTGACCTTAAAGGTGAAAGAAAAAACACACAAGATGATGAATGGATGGAGACGGCGAGATGGTGGGATGGTACAAGGAAAATAAAGAGTGACATCGAAGGAAAAGACAAACAAAAAACAAAAAAACACAGTACTCCGAAAGACCACAGGCAACAGTGGAGATGAACGCAGGCTGGAGGCAATAAACTGAGAGAAAGTGAAGGAGAAGTGAGCTGATCACAGCTGGTAAAATGCTGAGACACCGAGAGCTTACGAACGACTGATACATAACTAGTTACAAGCAGATTTGAAATTTTCTTCTTTAACCCGAGTACTGCAGGACCTCAATATACTGATGTCCCAGAAAAGTTTAATCTTTCACCAGTCGTGCATATTGATCACTCCCGGTGTTTTCATTCCCTGCCGGTCGTCTAGCTGGTCGTATAGCTGGCAGTACTAAGGTTAAGCTGTGCCCATCCCTGCATCCTCTTCCCTCACACCAACCCTCTGCATGTCCTCCTTCACTACATCCATCATCTTTCTCTGTGGTCTTCCTCTTCTCCTCCTGCCTGGCAGCTCCATCCTCAACATCCTTTGTCCAATAGCCAGTTAGAAATCCCCAATTAACCTAATATGTGTGGACTGTGGGAGTACCTGGAGAAAAGCCACACAGGCACAGGGAGGACATTCAAACTCCACACAGAAAGGCTCCAGCTGGGGGTCAAACCAGCAGCCTTCTGTTAGGCAGCAGTGCTAACCACTGTGCCATCGGGACACCACTGCTGACACCACTTCAGCTCGTCTGTAGTGTTGGGTTAGGTGTGTCTCATCTTCCTCTTGAGAATACCCAGAGATTCTCAGCAAATGGAACCAGTGCTCTAAAATCTCCAGGCAGATGGCTGCATTGACTTTGGACTTGATAAAACACAGCGGCCCAATCATCACCCCAAATCATCGCAGACCACGGAGACCTCACACTGGGCTTCAACAAATTAAATAAAACTTGAAAAAAAAAGAAAACCCAAAATGACAATTGGTAAATGGACTTTTATTTATATCACGCTTTCTACCCTGAGCACTTAAATCGCTTTCTTTACTACACGCCTCAATCACCCAGTCACACTCATATTCATATGGGGCTTTCTTCTCTCTTTAAGTGCTTTCACTATCATGCACACACAAAGTAAATGGATTGGTACTTAAATAGCATTTTTCTACTCTGAACAGTTAAAGAACTTTTTACAACAGGCCTAATTCACCCATTCATACACACACATTTACACAGCGCATTTAACTATCACACACGCATTCACGCTGTGACTTGAGAAGCCAGGGATCGAACCGCCAACCTTCTTGTTAGAAGACGACCCGCTCAAAGTACATGACAGTTAAAGTCAAAGTGTGCTAAAATCAGTAGCAATAAAATGTACACGCAGAAATAATAAGTTATGACAAGCTGTAAGTGTCTTTACCAAACTTATAAACAGACTCACAGGTGGGGGAAATAAAAACATGAGCCATTTAGAAAATATGCTGCTCATAATAACTGCACACATGCACACATACCTCGGCCTTCACTCTGCTTTTTGACCAACGTCAGTTTGTATCCGTCGCCATAGGTGCTCTTCAGGAAGAGCGGCGAGCCACAGCATTTGAGTTTCCCATGTGAGATGATGGCAATGCGATCTCCCAGAAGGTCTGCTTCATCCATATGGTGGGTGGACAGCAGAATTGTGCGGCCTGAAGCAGAGGAGCAACACACACTTACAGCAGGTGCCCTGAACTACGTTTACCAAACAGGAACTCGGAAAAAGGGATAGAAAGTGCCTCTGTTATATTTTGAAAACTGAATTTTTGCCATTTTTTCCACCTGCATGGAAGAAATCTAAACAGACGCCACTGAACATCTTTGATGAGGACGAAATTACTGCAACCACATCACGTCTTCAGAAAGTAGTTTTTCTTTGCGTATGCAAAAAGTCTGACCCCAGGCTGCCTTATCCTCTGCAGTGAAGAAACGTAAGTCAGGAAGTTCTTTGATGTGCAAAAGATTCTGTATTACTGAGGGACATGTTCTGAAAAAGCAGATCCCTGAGGTGAAGGCGGCACTGCTGAAGCATGTTCACTTACAGAGTTATAGGAAAACACGGCTAAAACTGCCCTTCACTGCAAAGAGAACTGTGAAAGCGGCTCCTGAAGTACAACAAAGGTAGCCTGCATGGTGCCTAGCTGTCACTCACCCTGTTTGTACTTGAGGATGAGATCCCAGATGGCTCGGCGGGCATAGGGGTCCACCCCTGCAGTGGGTTCGTCCAGGATGACGGCCCTGGAACCACCGACAAAGGCGATGGCCACAGACAGCTTTCTCTTCATCCCACCGGACAACGTCTGCACCAAGCTGTGACGCTTGTTAGATAACTCCAGGTCAACAATCATCCTAGACACGTGCACACAAACAAAGCAACCTGTCACTCGACGTAGTGTTGATTTAGCTCTCTACTACAGTTTCACACTACACGTATACACACACGCTTCTTTTTCTATTTAAGAATTTACTGACGGCACAGAAGAAGTACTTGATGTGAAACTGGTCATTTACAGGAAAGAGCAATACTTTACCTCACTTTTGTTTTATGATGTAGTACAGGTTTGAAGCAGACAGAGCATTTCTTTCTGGCAGTGTAAAGTCAGACTGTTAAAGTGAAACGAAATCCTTTTTTTCTCTGACTTACAGTATAACACACTCGTGGATCTCATAAAATTGGAATATCAAGAAACGTACATTTCTTTTCCGTAATTCAATTCATATATTATATGAAAAGTAAAATATTTCAAGCTTTTTGGTTTTAATTTGACTGATTTACAATACAGAAATGTCTGACTTGTTAAAAGTATGTTCATTTACAGACTCAATACTTGACTGTGGTTCTTTTACTTTAATGACTTCAATGAGGTGATCAGTTTGTGGAATGGGACGGACGAGCTTTTCTAGTCTTTCTGACCACTCAACGAGCTTTAGAACATAAGTCCCATTTAACCATGTATTTACTAGAGTGCTTTATTCTATACAGTTTCACTACTTTATCTGACAAAGCCAATTTAGAACCCCCCATTAACCGGATATGTACTGACTGTGGGAGGACTGTAGGAGCACCCAGAGAAAAGCAACACAGGCACAGGGAGGACATTCAAACTCCACAAAGAAAGGCCCCAGCTGGGAGTCAAACTAGTAACCTTCCTGCTGTTAGGCAACATTGCTGACCACTGCACCACCATGCTGCCACTGCTGAGGCATTATTGAAACCCATGTTGCTTTGATAGCAGCCTTCAGCTCATCTGTAGTTTTGGGTTAGGTGTGTCTCCTTCCTCCCTCATAGATTCCCTGTGGGGTTTGGGTCAGGCAAGTTGTATGGCCAATCAAGCACAGAAATAACATGATCAGCAAACCACTTAGTAACAGTTTTAGCACTTCAGGCAGGCCCTAAGTCCTACTGGAAATGGAAATCGCTGGTGCCCTGCTACCACAAAATCATCACAGACTGTGGAAACTTCACACTAGCATTTACAGACCTTTGATTCTGCGGCTCTCTGTGGCTCCAGACTGATCTCTAAAGAGGACTTTGGACCACTGAGCAACAACAAAGTTATTTTTCCTCTTAGCCCACCCACATAAGATACTTCTAACATTGTCTCTGATTAAAAAAAAAATCACCTTTCCGAGTTGCAAAAAAAGGATCTTATTTAATAGTCTCACGTCACACTGCCTGAAAGTAATGCTCTATGTGCTCCCACACTCAGACGACTTTGTCGATTCTACTGTTATAATAACGTAATTAAACAAAAGTAAGGTAAAGCATTGCCCTTTCAAGTTGGATTGGTTGTGTAAAGTTGTGTTTTGAGGCTGTTAAATTTGAGATATTGAACTGGACCTCTCGATTGTGTTTGTGGTATAGTTGCCTTTTGCAGCATTTCAGAATTATGTGATAAATGATATGGCTTGCTGTGTGGTACACCCTCTCCTAGAAGTCTTTGCTCCAGCTTATGTGAACAGAATTCTAGCATTTAGTCTGTGCAGCGTTGAGACCACACATATGAGGCAGTACCTTCTATATACAGTTTCGAACCAGAAAGCATTAAAGGGATGATGAAGAAGCAGGTCTGGAGATAGGAGTATGTGCAAAAAGGTGGATTTTATTAACAAAATTTCTATTAAAACAACAGAACAACACCCTAGGAAATTCAACAAAACTAAAATAACACAAAATGTATGCCAGACAGCAAGCTGCCACCTCCTTTATCCTCGACGACTCAGTCCCTACACTTCAACTTCCCAGCTTTATTTACATGCATCTCAACCACTTCAAGAGGTAAAGACGGGATGGTCAAGATGGCTAATAATAATACTAATTCTGTTTTCTCTTAACATACACCTTAAATCTGGGTGCCAATAATATAACACTACATGGAGAAAGGTATTGGGCCACACCTCATAATTGTTGAATTCAGGTGTTTGATTCATTCCCATTACCACAGGTGTATAAAATCAAGCACCTAGCCATGCAGTCTTCCTTTCTAAATGTTAGTGACAGAATGAGTCGTTCTGAAGAGCTCACTGAATTCGAGCAAGTTACAGGTACATCTCAAAAAATTTGAATATCAGGAAAAAGTTCAATATTTTTTGTCACTCATTTCAGAAAGTGAAACCCATATATTATAAAGATTCATTACACAGAGTGAAATATTTCAAGCCTTTATTTCTTGAAATTTTGATGATTATGGCTTACAGATAATGAAAACCCAAAATTCAGTGTCCCAGAAAATTAGATTGTTACATAAGGTCAATAAAAAAAGAATATTTTAAACAGAAATGTCAGGCGTCTGAAAAGTATGTTCATTTCTATGCACTCAATACTTGGTTCTGCCTCCTTTTGCATGAATTAGTGCATCAGTGCGGCGAGGCATGGAGGGAATCAGCCTGTGGCACTGCTCAGGTGTTATGGAAGCCCAGGTTGCTTTGATAGCGGCCTTCAGGTCATCTGCATTGCTGGGTCTGGTGTCTCTCATCTTCCTCTTGACAATAACCCATAGATTCTCTATAGGGTTCAGGTCAGGCAAGTTTGCTGGCCAATCAAGCACAGTAACACCATGGTCATTGAACCAGCTTTCCTGGTAGATGGCTGCGTTGACTGTGGACTTCAGAAAACACAGTGAACCAACACCAGCAGATGACATGGCAGCCCAAATCATCACTGACTGTGGAAACTTCACACTGGACTTCAAGCAGCATGGAT
>VUQH01025788.1:17912-41779 GCA_015106775.1 Etroplus canarensis
GTGTGTGTGTGTGTGTGTGTGTGTGTGTGTGTGTGTGTGCATGTGTGGAGTAAGAGGGAGTTAAACTTTCTGTGCTGCTTACAGAGCATGCTCCAGCCTGGTATGAAACTCCATCACATCTCCCCTGATAACATGAACAGAGAGGTCTTCAGATGCGCACCAGCATGCCCAGTACTATGCTAAGCAAGTTTTCTCAGGGATGATGAAACAGCATTAACATAAAGGAAATACAGAGCATGTTATCACACTGGGAAACTGCTGAAGTCGCCCCAGATTTGCTCTTTGTTTAAATTTAGTTGCAGAGGGATGAAGAGGGATAGAAGGAACCAGAGTCATGGCATGCTTCCTGGTCCACTGGACAACAATTTAAAGCACCATGTGTGTGCTTTAGAATAGCTTTGGCTCATAATGTACCAGTCTCAGTTCCTACCTGCAGACAAGTCACCTTCTACAGTTAGGTCCATAAGTTTGGGGACAATAGCACATTATTTGATAATGTTGCCTCTGTACACCACCACAGTGATCAGTCAAAATGTAATTGAAGTGCAGACTTTCAGCTTTAATTCAAGGGTATTAACCAAAGAGTGGCATGAACTGTTTAGAAATTACAGCCATTTTTATACGTAGGTCTAATTTTCAGAGACTCAAAAGTAATAGGACAAAATAACATAAATTTAAATGGGAGTGTTCTTAATACTTAAGATGAAAATCCTGTGCAGTCAATCACTTTCTGAATTATAGAACTCATGGACATCACCAAATGCTGTCTTTTCACCTTTGAAATACTCTGCCAGGTCTTTCCTGCTGAAGCCTTCAGTTGCCTTCATTTTATGGGTTTCTCTGGCTTCAGTTTTGTAATGTTATGTAATGTACTTGCATTTATAGTGCACTTTTCTTGTCTTACTGATCACTCAGTGGCACAGTGGCAGAGTAGTTAGCAATGATGTAACAAGAAGGGTCCTGTTTTGAACCCTGACTGGGGCCTGTCTGTGTGGTGTTTGCATGTTCTGCTTGTGCCAGCAGGGGTTTCCTCTGGGTACTCCCAAAGATATGCATGTTAAGTTAATTGGTGATTCTAAATTGTCCATGAATGTAAGGTAGAAGTACTTGAAGTGTTTTGTCTTCAGTAACTGTAAAGCTGTTCTATTGGGTTGACATCAGGTAACTGATTTGGCCATTGAAAAATATTTCTCGAGAAACTCTTGGGTTGCTTTTGCAGATTGTACTGTGAATGCCCACTATCCCCATTCCATAACATTGCCTCCACTATGTTTGACAGATGATGTGGTATGCTTCAGTTCATGAGTTCCTTTCCTTCTCCCTGCTTTTCTCTTCCCAAGTTCATCTTGGTTTCATCTGTCCAAAGAATTTTTCCTAGAACTCTGCAGGCTCTTTTAGATGTTTTTTGGCAAAATCTAATCTGTCCTTCCTGTTCTCCAATGAAACATGACAGCATCTTTTGATTGTAGATTTTACAATGACATGCCTACCTTTTTCAGAGTGCAATTGATTTGACTAGATGTTGTGAAGGAGTCTTTCTCAACCAAATAAAGAATTCTGCAATCATCCTCTTTAGTTATGGGCTGCAAACCTGTGTATTTCTGATGAAAGTTGAACATTTTGACACAGGAGTCTTCAAGGAATGGCTCACTTTTGGCACCAGTCTAAAGCAGTCACTCAACAAACTGCAGTTTTTGGCACTTCTGTATTGGCTTAAATTTTTTAAACTCAGAGGCTGCCACTGGGTGAAGACTCAGGTGGTTGGACTTTGATGAATAAGTCTCAAACACCATCAAATGCTGCTTCATTTGAAACTTCAAAGAGAAGAGCATCAAATGCTCCTGGACAAACTACCCTGGTTATTTTCATTTCGGCAAACATTTGCTTCCTTTCTAAATGAAGTTATAAATGCAGGCTAATACATATGTGTAAAGGCACTGTTTTGATGATCAGTATGTGAAATGAGTGAAAATTGCTTGATATGTTTATAAGTCTGTGCTGGAAATAATATTGCCGAAATACTGTAAAGGGATATAGATGGACTTGAGTTCTCTGTGTGTTCTCAGTGGGTCATGTCCCCATAGATGAATATGTCATTGTCTCAATAAAGAAAAATACTTTCACCACTGAAGGATAAAAAAATGCTTGCAATCAAGGACAAAAACCACCAGACTCTTGACAGTGACTTTGACTCATAAAGTGTCCCACCACAGCTTGTTTCTGTCTGGGTCATGGCAAATTCTTCCTAATTTATGGACATAACTCAGCAGTGTGACAATGACTCACCCTTCTTGGTGAGAATCACTGAGTCACTTACAAGGGGGCCAAGATCCCAGTGCTACAGCAAAATGAAAATGTGAGATTTCGCCTGTTTGTTAAGCCCCTGTCACACATTGACAATTTAACCAGCATATGCTTACGCATCAAAATTTCTCTCAAAAATGCTGGCATACACAGAATTTTTTTTAAATATGGACGTATATATAACATATTAGTAACTTATATATAACTTTTCAATAACTTGTAGATAACTTATACCAAAGAATGCTTTGCGTGTTGCTGGCATTCACAACGTATTCATAGCATGCTGTAGCCAATTCGTTGTATCAACATCACCGTCGCAGTACAAGATCACCATCATGCCAAAGAAAAACTTGAAGAACGCAGCCAAGAAGTCTCCTGGCCATGGACGTGGACTCATCACACTCACGCCCTGTGATGGAGATGGTGCAAGTTTCAATGCCTCGTAGCTGCGTCCATGGCCAGCACCTTCTCCCAGCTATAAGTTAGAAACAAGTTCAGTAAGTGCTCATCCAGAATAATGCCATGACTCAACTAAACTGACCCAGACCCAGACCGCAGAGCAAATTAAATACGTCTACATACGTCAATAAGCGTTATGCGAGATATGTTTGCTATAAGTTTGGCATTGGTTCAAAGCATGTTACTCATAGGTTAGAAATAAGTTTTGGATACGCTAGACATTATCTCGATGTATCTCAACACATGAGTAACTCACAAGTAACATGTGTGAACATGTGTCAATGATCACATAACTTACCTACAACTTATGGCCCACTTATGTGGGACATATGAGCCATACACTGGCATACGTATGGCATGCTCAAAATTTTTTTGGCAACCTCGCTACACTATGACATATACCAGCGTGCTTCAGCTTGCTTTTAACTTATACAAAACTTAATAAGTTATTTGACCTTCACCAGCATATTCGCCAAATTTTTCCTACATGGGCATACGCTGGTTAAATCATCAAGGTGTGACAGGGGCCTTACAGCAGTTTAGGAATTATGATTTGCATAAAAGAATGCAGGTGAATATATTTGTGATCAGTAAATCAAATTCTAGTGTTCTGCCAGACTTTGTGACTTAAAATGCCATTTCAAAATTTTGGATTCTGATAGACACTTATGAGTGCATTTTTGAGAAATTAGAGCATTTACAGGGCTAAAATGAGTTTTGAACTGACAACAAATAATGCCAATTTTAGAAGGACTCTTGCATATTGTGGTACTCGGAATACTATTATAAATTTTAGATTTGATGATATGACACATTATGAGGTCATGAAATTGTAACACTGCAGAATATAATTATTTACTTACACAAAATACTTTTTAGGCAATATACCAAATTTTGGAATTTGAACTGCCTTTACAAATTTTGCATAAATGGAAAAAATATAAAAGAATACATTTTGAGCATTGAAATTTTTGCTACTTGTTTTATTCAGTAAAGAGCGTCAGAAATTGGAGAGGAGAAAAGAAGTTGAGTAAAGGGAATGAAGTCCAGGCAAGCAGCTGAGGGCATACAGTTCATGCTGTATGTGCCCTGACCACTCAGCCAAGAAGTGGCCCACCATGTAAAGTAGCAGAGTGGGGTCACCAAGTGCAGAGGTGCAGTGTGTAAAAGTGGCCAGAAAGAATGGGTTCAGTGAAGATGTGTAGACTGCATGACTGTAAAGTACTCTATACTGGAGTTAGTTAATTGTCTCCTGATCATTTCCAATTAATCTAAAAGGCTGCCACCATATTAGTGACTGGGACAGAAAAGACATTGCTCCAGTGCTAGCAGCCTTGTTTGTATTTAAAACCTTAAATGGTCTTGTACCTTCATATGTGATAGATATGCTGTGTCTTTACACTCCTTCAAGATCCCTCAGATCTGCAGCCCAATAACTCTTGATCAACTTATAATCAAAGCTTACAAAAAAGAGGGATGTGCTTTTGTTTCTGTAACACCAACACTTGGGAATGATCTTGTAAGCATTCAGCAACTACTGCTCTCTGGAAAATTTGTACTGCATAATTTGTTAATGTGAATGTGTGCAGAGGGATCAAGGGAATCTTTCTTTTTTCTCTCTTTTATTGTTTTTAAATGTGCTATACAAATAAAATGTACTTACTGACTTACCTGCCTGACTATACTGTGCCAACTGTAATGTTTGGTGGAAGAGGGATAATGTTTTGCAGTGTTTTCGGGGGATGACTTGGAGCTCTTAGTCCCATTGAAGGGAAATCTCAATCCTTCAGTTTACCAAAACATTTTTGACATTTTCATGATTCCAGCTTTGTAGAAAAAGTTTAGGAAGGAAACCTTTTCTGTTCCACTCCGAATGTGCCCCAGAGCAGAAAACAAGTCCATAAAGGCATGGTTGAAAGAGTTTGGTGTGGAAGAACTTGACTGACCCACACAGAGCCCTGACCTCAACCCCATCACCTTTGGGATGAACTACAATGAAGACTGTGAGCCAGACCTCCTTATCCAACATTAGTATTTGACCTCACAAAACTTCCTCTGGATGAATGGTCTTATATTCCCAAAGACACGCTTGAAAATCTTGTAGAAAGCCTTCCCTGAACAGTGGAAGCTGGTATAGTTACTCAATATTAATGCCTATAGATTTAGAATGGGATGTCCTAAAATCTTTTAATGTGTAGGTGGCCCAAAACTTTGGCCCATATTGTATATATTTGAGTTGTCTTTCTCTCACTATGCTTGGGCAAAATCTTGAAAAGCATAAGATGAAAATAGATTTAACCTATAAGAAGGCAGCAACAAATAAAAACTCCATAGGAAAAAAATGACTGTGCTGTGAAAATTTGTGTAAAATACTACACAGTATTTGTGCCAGTTACTTAGTACAAATGTTATTGAAACCTGAGAGTTTTTGAATGTGTACTTATTTAAATGAACATTGTGATGGTTTCACAACAGGGTACGAATTCTCTCACTTGACCATCAACCACCACCAGATGACTAAGAGGATATTTATAAATGCAGACGTTCTCTTTTCTAACTGCACAGAGGGAGAAAGTGCCTCATTCAGTGTGCCGCTGTAAATTAGCCATAATGGTGATAAAATGCTGATGATGGCCTTTAAAAAGCCCTTGGTGAGAGAGCTGCCAATTAGAGGTAGGATGGTGATTAAATGGAAACAATACCGCTTTATCTGCTAGGCTGTATATGCTCTCTCTCTCTCACACACACACACACACACACACACACACACGCAGACGCATGTCTGCAGAAGGTATATGCACACATGTTGACACAGAAGCACACATACTGTATGCTTTATAAGTATTTGTTCCACCAATACAAACAAATCTGCTTCTTTTCTCACCTAAACAGCCCCTAACAAGTATACAGTACACTAAGATCCCAAATCAAACTTTGGATTTCTGTACTTTCTCTTTGTTTAAAAACGAAACAGCCTTTAATTAACAAGATAAACAGTGCAACATGTCTCCGTGTTATTCTTTATTGCAGGACACAAATTTCAGTCTAATCACAAAACATGAAATTAACTTTCATGTTTTTATCATCCAAACTAAGATTAAATGTAAAGCAGCTGTAATCAGTAATCCCTATAACAACGGATGAAATGCCTCTGTCTAATTTGAAAGGAGTCATTTTTCTGTAGTCATCACCTTGACTTTCCAGCACAGTGTTTTAGTAGTGCTGTGGTTCATTGTTCTGCTTTTAAGAGTAGTTTCAGGACAGAGCAGGCAGCAGTATTCAGCGAAAACCTCTGAAAAGCAAAGCCTGCTCAATAACAAATAATGAAGAGACACATGTTGTCAGATGAGGATGGAGAATGAACACTGGCACTAAAACAACATTGTATCAAGTACACAAAAACATCAAATAAATGATGTTGCTGTTCTGTACTGGAAGTGCTGGATGAGTGCGCACAGGCAACTGTTGGCTGACGGATTTGTCTGAACAATGTAAATGTTTACCATGTAAATTCATGAAAAAGAGAGTTTTCACAGGAGTGGCAGTCGTGTAAGTACACCCCATGATTCAGTAACATGTAGAACCACCTTTAGCAGCCATAACTTGAAGTAATCATTTTCTGGAAGACTTAACATTCCTTCAGGTTCGCAGGTATTTGTTTATGCACAGCTCTCTTGAGGCGCCACTGCAGCATTTCAATCGGGGTCGAGGACTGGACTTTGACTGGGCCATTGCAACCCCTTGATTCTTTGCTTTTTAAATCATTCCTTTGTAGATTTGCTGCAATGGTTGAGATAATTGTCCTGCTGCATAATCAACTTTGGGCCAAGCTTCAACTGTTCGACTGATGGCCTCACATTTGACTGTAGTATACTTTGGTATACAAAGGAGTCGCGGTTCACTCAGCGTCTGCAAATCAAATCCAAATCATCACCCCTCCACCACTGTGCTGGACAGCTGATATAAAGTGTTTGTGCTGTTGTACCATGTTTAGTTTTTACCGAACATGATGGTGTGCATTATGGCCAAACATCTCTACTTAGGCCTAAGGTCCAAAAGACAGTCCAAGAAGTTACAAAGTTTATTCAAATATACATTTTCAAACCTAAGATGTGCCACTATGTTCTTTTTATAAAAAGACTTTCTCCTGGCAACCTACTGTGTGCACACAAGCCAGACTTGTTCAGTCTTTCTCTAATTGTGCTTTCACAAAGTTTAACATATAATAAACTAACTGAGGCCTGTAGCATCTAAGATGTAGTTTTTGGCAATCTCTTTGAGCATTGCACAGTCTGACCTTGAGGTGAATTTGCTGGGATGTTCACTTCGGGTGAAATTGGAAACCATGCTGAATGTTTTCCACTTGTGAATAATCTTTCTCACTGTAGAATGATGGGCAACACATTCTTTGGAAATGGCCTCATAACTCTTCCCAGATTGATGGGCAGCAACAATTGCTTCTATAAATTCACTGCTGATGTGTTTCCTTCTTGGCACAGACACCTGAATGCTCCAGACTAGCAAACTGCCAAAAACGTCTACTTTTACAGAGGTGCCCACATTTGCTGATGATCAGTTAATTAAGTGCATTTGATTAACAGCACCCGGCTGCTACTTACTCTCTTAATTCCTTTGGAAGTAGTAAAACATGACATTAACTATTCTTTACCTGACTAGAATGAATATTTAAACCATTTTGAACCAGCTGCAAACACATAATGTTGTCATTGAACATAATCAGGCCTTTGAAGAACAAAAATGTTTTCACTTTCCAAAATCTTCTCACTATTAAGGTCTAAAACTCAGCTAAACACACCCAAGAAACAGAGGCGCCATTTTAATAGCGCACACTCTTGCATACATCCCACTTTTAACTAAATGCACAAAATTTTGATCCTTGCTGCCAATGCAGCCGATCACACAAGAAGACAGCTTGTTTCCTGCCAGTAAAGCAGCAGTTAGTGGAGGGTTTGCTTTATGTCTCTGATGTTTGTCTGTTGAACCCAGTGATGCCACCCGACACCAAAACCCAGTGGAAGTCTTAATGAGTCTCTGAGGAACAGCCAGCTGTGAGGCAGCCAGGAAACCCCATTTAAAAACCATCGTTTCATTGCCGCTGCTTGCCCACTTCCTTTCCAGACAAGTTAACAGAGCAACCTGCATCAGCCTTACCACCTGCCAGACAATTCTGCGCTCCCCCTCCCTCCATCTCTCTGCAATAAACTGTGGACTTAAACAGCCACAGCCGTCCATATGCTTGGCCTCCACTCACCTGAAAACATCATCTGCATTTAAATTAAAGTCTCACTTCTGTGACCTATTTTTACTCTGGAGGTTCAGGGTGTTTCATTTAGAGGATTTGCATCCAGGGTGGTAAATATGTTGCAAACCCTGCGATAATCAGAGTTTTTTGAGCGTGTTGTTGACTGGGATTAAAATATATAGACTGGCCTCAGTGAGGTAATAGAGCATGAAGGATAGATCTAAGAATAGATCTAAACCATAAATATGTTTAATAATTTTGTGGACAATCCAGGAAGAAATCCTCATGTCCTATATAGGCTCTACCTACATGGATGAGAGCCAAGGACTGAAGCCAAAAACTGCAGTTCCTCTAGTGGCCACTTGAGGCTAGCTGGAAAACTGAGTCAATGTCCTTAGACTTCATGTTAAAATGCCTACGTTAAGCAATGAAATAACAGGTTTACAGCTTGGTATGTAACGTATTTTGGTCTTTATAGCTAGTTTCTCCCTTCATAACAAATGCATCAAGACCCATTTGGATTTTGCTGAGACGTTAGCAGTGTGGCTGCTTTGATTAGCTTGGCTGCGGGCTGGAGCCTATCCCAGCTATCATGGAGTGAAAGGCGGGGCACACCCTGGACAGATCACCAGAGAGACGAACAGTCATTCACACCTAATCCCAAATTAGAATTCAAGTAACCCCACGCATGTCTTTGGACCCTGGGAGGAAGCCAGAGTACATGGTGAGAACCCATCGTGGCACAGGAAGAACATGCAAGCTCCCCTTAGAGAGGCCTCAGGTGGATTAGAACACAGAACCTTCTTGCAATTAGGTAATAGTGCTAACCATCACATCACCATGCTACCTGTTTTTTGAAACATTTTAATGAAATTATCTGACAAGTAAAATGTCGTGCTGTAAGAGACAACTCTTCTGTTGGTCACTTAATCTATACTGATTGGTAGATATCTGTGTCTGGGTTATGCACCTGAACAGTTTGTGGACACTGACTGCAAACCAAGCATCTTGATAGCTTAAAACTCCCCCCTCTCTTGTATAATAATCACTTCTGTCTCCAAAAAACAACATGGCGGCAGCCTAAACAGTAATGTTGAGGCTTCAAAATGCAAAGTCCAGAAACAAAGGAGGGACATTACTGTGGCTACATCAATCTTTTACATACAGTTCATAATAAGAACCAAAAATTCTATATATAGATTCTGTCAGGGACTAAAACCTCCCTATTTACAACTTTACTATGAACCTTCACTGTAAATAGAAACATGTAGGACAAAACACAGTCAGTCGAAAATAGCTCACAGCAGTCTTCAAGCGTCACCTTAGAAACAAACCTAACTATGAGATGTTCAATTTTTTGTAACGCAGTGATGCTCCTTAAGCATCATGTTATGGCACAAGCATGTATGGCTGCCAATGGAAGCAGGTCACTATTGTTCATTGATGATGTGGCTGCTGATAGAAGTAGCAGGGTGAATTGTGAAGTGTACAGATTCAGCCAAATGCTGCAAAACTGATTGGACAGCATTTTATGGTGCACATGGATATTGAAACAAAGCATACTCCAAAAGCAACCCAAGAGTTTCTCAAAGCAAGGAAATGGGATATTCTTCAATGGCCAAGTCAGTCAGCTGATTTCAGTGCAATAGAGCAGCTTTGTAGTTAATGAAGGCAAAACTGAAGTCAGAGAGACCCACAAACAAGCAGCAACTGCAGGCAGCTGCAGTAAAAACCTGACAGAGCATCTCAAAGGAGAAAACAACATTTGATGATGTCCACGAGTTCTCCCAAACCCTTTGAAATCTGTGGTGGTGTGCAGATGCAAAATTTTAAAAATTGTGTCATTGTCCCAAAACTTATGGATCTAAGTGTGAGTATAACATGAATATAATTCCTTTTATTTGTGTGGTCTCCACTAACTTTGGCAGGAAATAATATTTCTTTCAGAATTTCAGACAAGTGGGAAAATAAAAATTCTGGTGTTCCAGCTTCAAGAGAAAAAGTTTCTCTTATCTAAAGTTCCTCAGTAAGGCAACAGAGGTGAACATTACATGGTCTACATCACTAAATATACATGACAGAGTCTGAAATATGTAACTTTAATGATACATAGGCTATTATGTGTCATATTCTTACTAAACTGACATAAAATGTCACGCATCACAGCCTCTTATAGCCATTCTTCATCCTCTTCTGTTTTGCTGATGTAACAAATTAAGCTCCACTGACCTTGCAAATATTAATTTCTGCCTTATTTACATTTGGCACTGAGTCATGAAAAGCTTCAGCATGGACATTTTCAGCCTCTTTTTAAATTATTTACTCCCTGCTCAGAAGATAATCTCTAACTGTGTCTGTTTGTTGGCTGTATGTGGGTAGTACACAATAGTTCTGCTGAATATTTTTACTGAAAAACAAGGAGGCCTTCTTTCCCTTGCTGTTGGTGCAATACGCATGATGAGAGCAGTGAGAGGTAACCGAACAGTAAGGCTGCAGTCCATGCACAGAACACAGAACTGAGTTACAACACAAACGAAGTTTCCAGGGACATTAAACTCCTCCTCGAGTTGGCGAGGGCTATAGTTACACTGGTTTCCAGTCAAAATGCCCCACAAAAATAGATATAAATATTGCGCTTCTGTCCATGCAGCTCAAGCAGGGAAAAGAACCAGCACCGCTGTAAGAACATTGAGACATTTTATTGCATATTCAAAAAAACTTCTGTATGCACTCTTGGTGACTGTGAGGTTTGTTGGTTAAAGACGTTCATCATCTCCCACTAATACTGATTCCTGTGAGTGACCACAGATGCTGGGTGGCCTTCTGTGAGGAGCCAGGCTGTTTATGGACGCCAGAATGAAGGTTAACTTGATGCCAGATTGCAGAGGTCACCGGAGATGGATGTGTGTTTGGTCTGGAGGGGAGACAGGCCTGGAGGCCGTCTCTCCCTCTCTCTCCCCTTCAGAGCTCAGAGCAGCAGGCCCTCAAATGCACACATAAAACTTAACTGAGCCATTCACCAGACCAGAGCAGAGCTGTAAAATAACCATATAGCTTACTTTTACTTGGGTACTGTAATTATTTCTGGAGGGCTGGTAACGCCAACGGGGCTACCTAGTTATATACTGTACATCTGTTCATGGCCAAAAGTAGGTGGACACAAAAGACACTTCATCTGAAGTGTTAAAACAGTTGCATCATTAATTTGCTATTATATCAGTCTTCCAGGTTCAGCCTGCAGTTATTTTCTCCCAATCAGGCACAACAAAAATTGTGGAATTCGGTACTGATCTTGGGTGATAAGGCATCAGGTCGGTTGAGACCAGAGCTCTGGAAAAAACATTCCTTCAGTTAAAAAAAAAGAGCGGCAAATGCAAACTGTTGCCACAAAGCTGGAAACCCTCTCATGCCGCTTTCAAAATTACTGTATTAACATTTGCTGTAATAAAAGCAGCATGTGGATTGTCCTGGCCATGTTTTAAAACAAAATCTAGATCTAAATCTGCAACAAAATAAAAATTCTGATAGGCATGGATGTCTAAATTGTGACAATAAACAGAGATTTTGGTAGAATAAAATACTTCATCATTATACAAAATTTTAAGATTCAGCTTGAGATGAGCACAGAAAAAGTTGTTGCTGGGTAAATGTAAATGTATCTTTGGCTGCTCCCTTGTATTCTCCCCAAGGCATCACTACAGTGGATTAACCCACATTGGTAATTTGGCACAGGTTTTGCGCCAGACACAAGGTCCTCTTGCCATGGATGGCTGCGCCAGGAAGGGCATCCGGTGTAAAACCTCAGACAAAATACCAGTGCAGATTAATCCACTGTGGCGACCTCTTGGAGAGAATACAAGGGAGCAGCCAAAGGTACATTTTCTTTAAACAATAAAAGAGAAAGTAATCCCTCAAGTGATCTAAATGCAGCTTCAGAAAACAAATGGCATGTAAAATTTCAACTTCTTTTCTCTCACTTTGCTTAAATCCCAGTTTCTTTATGCTAGTTGGGATATTCTGACAGTTTTAACTGGCAAAAGCACTTTTATAATTGGTTTCCTTTCCTTTTAAGGAAATACAAAGGCTACACATTCACAGTGTTTGACAGTCAAGTTGTTTTTCCTTTGATTAACAGCTTATTGATTTATATTTACTTTGTTAGGTACACCTGTTGAACTGCTCATTAACTGCAAATTAGCAAATATCTGTTCAGTCAATCACATGGCAGTAGTTCTGTGCATTTAGGCATGTAGATGACCTGTTGCAGTTCAAACTGAGCATCAGCATGGGGAAGAAAGGCGATTTAAATGACTTTGAATGTGACATGGTTTTGGTGCCAGACAGAGTATTTCAGAAAATGCTGATGTGCTGGGATTTTCCCAGGCAACATTCTCTGGGGTTTACAGAGAATGGTCTGAAAAAGCAAAAATATCCAGGGAGCAGCATTTCTCTGCCTTGTTGATGCCAGAAGTCAGAGGAGAATGGCCAGACTGCTTCCAGCTTGTAGGAAGGCAACAGCAACTCCAATAACCATGCATTATTACCAAAGTATGCAGAAGAGCAGCCCTTAACGCAACATGTTAAACCTTGAAGCAGATGGGCTACACCAGCTGAAGACCACACCAGGTGCCACTCCTGTCAGCAAAAACTGAGGCCACAGTTACTACAGGTTCACAAAAATTGGACAATAGAAGATCGGAAGAATGTTGCCTGGTCTGATGAGACTCAAATAACATGAAAGCATGGATCCATCCTGCCTTGTATTAACGCTGATATAATGCTGTGGGGGATATTTTCTTGGCGCACTTTGGGCACCTTATTGCTAATTGAGCATCATTTAAACGCCGCCGCCTGCCTGAGTATTTTTGCTGATAATGTCCATCCCTTTATGACCACAGTTTATCCATCTTTTGATGTCTTCTTCCAGCAGGATAACACAGCATATCACTGAGCTCAGATCATCTCAGACTGGTCTCTTGAAGGTGAAAAGGAGTCCACTGTACTCAAATGTCCTCCACAGTGACCATATCTCAATCCAACAGAGCGTCTTTGGGATGTGGTGAAACAGGGGATTGGCAGCCAAAAAATCTGCAGCAACTGCATGACGTTATCCAGTCAATATGGACCAGAATCTCTGAGGAATGTTTCCAGCACCTTGCTGCATCTGTGCCATTAAGAATTAAGACAGTTCTGAAGATAAAAGGAAATCCAAAGCAATACTAGAAAGGTGTACCTAATAAAGTGATCGGTTAGTGTTTATTTTTCCTCTGATTAATACAACTCCTCCCACCTGACCCAAAGTCCTTAGTTAATAAAGATAGTTTCCTCTACCTTTTTTCTACTACACCCCTGAGTCTGCTCATTTATGACTCATAAAGGGACAAAAGTCACAGCCTGCCAGTGGGAGTATTTATTCATCAGGGCCAGCAAAACACTGTCACACCCTGCCATCTAGTGGCCAGACTGCAAAAGACTTGAACTCCGGTGAGGTGAATAGTCCTGCAGCAAAACTAGTCAAGTGAGCACGACACCTCACACCAACACAGAATAGCACTGCAGCACAGAGGCATAAATTAAATAATGGTCAGAATCAATGATACATTTACCCTATCACTTATTGATGCTCTTTTTCTTTCTATGGTTTAAAACCTCCCAAAACTGACCTAATCATGATCTCATGACTGATTTATGTTTCCTTAGTAAAAGAAAATTCATAATAATGAAATACATAATTAATTTTGATACTATTATAAGACTAAATACATTAAACGTGAAAAATACAGTTAGCAGGGATTACAGGGAGATGGATCATCAAATAGTTGAAAATCAGTGTAAATCATTACTATAGCTGTTTACTATAAATTGCATTCAATAACGGGCAAACAGACAGCTACCAGAGAAGACAGAACCACAGAGAGAAGCTGTGTTGGGAGATTTATTGCAGGATGTTTCAAGCAAAGTGATCACAGCACCTTCTGAACAATGCAGATGTGACAGATCTGTTCAGTTCTGCTTCGTTTAGGAGCAGAGCAGTTTCTAGTGTATCAGACTGCAAAGCAGAGCAGACAGACAGTGCTGTGTGGTTTATACTGCAGCAGACAACAGCGTGGTTTCACTATTAGTGGTAAACAGTTTTCACCCTAAACAAGGATCAGTTTTTCATTTCATTAACATCCATGTTTTCACTACAGACTATTTCAACTTTTTCCACAACAAATGAACGTCACAGTAGAAAATGTAAAATGATTTTATAAGACTGCATTTTCCTTCAGGTTATGTGCGATTGCAAGACTTCCATCCTTTGCTTTTTAAAGCCCTGTATAGTGACTGAACATTCAGCTGTCGTGACTGATGGAAGAACAGTGGTGACCATGAATCTTTAAATGAATGGCTTTGAAGTACAACCATGGAAAATGATGAAACCCAAAGCAAATAATTTGCTGAAGCATTATGTAGAAACCTGAAAATGATATAAAACCCATTCAGCAGTTATCAGAGTAACCTACTGTACCAAGGTTAGCACTCATTTTTTACATCTTTATCTTTATATGTTGCCAGCTAAGCCCTTAAGGTGTCAATAAGGGTTTTATGTAATAACAGATTTTGTTGGTGTGGAGCCATAACAGGGATTTTTCATAGACATCATCTGCCAGTTGTTACATTATAACTTAGCACCAGTATGGTTCTGTGAGTTTTGTGTGTGTGTGTGGATAAACTGAAGATAGGAGGACTCTTGCAGTGTGCAGCCTCTTAAAATGCAGGTTACCTGTGATATATAACAAATAATATGCAAAAAATGTTAAAACTGCATTAATTCATGTGTCACTGTGAGTCAAACAGTGAGTCAGATTACTACTCCTCTCTTAACTTCCCATTTTTAAACATGAGCGTTCAAAACCTTCACCAATGTTCATTATCACTATAATGGTAGGGGTCCCTTAGCCTTGGCACAAACCCCCTTACTAATAAGGTGGAGGAGACCAAAACTGAGCTAAAACAGGGCGTCTTTTTTTATTTTAAATCACCAGATGGACATACAGTCATGTCAAAAAAAAAGTTTTTAATAGGACTGTGAAAACAAAGTGCACTCTTAAGTGCTTTTACATGAATTAAAAGGGTAAGTAGCAGCTAGATGCTGCTAATCAAGTGCACTTGAGTAGCAGCATCAGCAAGTTTGACCACCTCTTTAAAAGCAGAAGTTCTGGCATGAAAATGAAATGCTGTGGTGGCACCTTAAGAGAGCCGTGCATAAAAGAACACCCACGAACCTCAATAAACTGAACTGCTGTAAAGAAGAGTGGGCCAAAATTGATGTGAGACACTGATAAAGTCATATAGAATATTATAAGTTCAAGTTGTTTTTGCTAAAGGTGGTTATACAAGCTGTGGAATTATGGGATTTACTTAATTTTTCACAAGACTGTAAAGACAACTTCAGACAATGTAGTTAATTTTGTATCATAAACAGGTGATTTTAGTCACTTGCCATCAGTAGGGAGAGCTAAAAAAAAAACAAGCAAAAAACTGTAGTTATACAGAGTAAAAATACCAGTTAATGCAGCTTTGAGTAAGGCCTGACTGCATAACCTGCATATAGACTGAGAACACTATGAAAAAAAATGAAAGTAAAGAAACAGAAGCACTGAGTGAGGGATACTGTTTCCAGTCTGTTTCACTCAGCACACTGCAAGCTTAACCCCCAAACTGAAGTCAAACAAAACCCACTAAAAGTACAACAGGCCAGTCGGTTGGCTGAATTCCAGGTCAGGGGTAATATCTGAAAATGTGTCTTTTTAGCTACACTTATAAGGTGCTTTGTTCACATCCACTAATTGTGATTTCTACAATTGCGTCCTGCGCTCTTGATTATATTTTTAAACAATGTTCTCATGCTTTTTTCCTCCTTTGTCTTACTAAAAAATGCATTTGCGTGTACATACAAAGGGGGTTTGCCTTGTTTTTTTTTTTTTGTTTTTTTGTTTATGGTGCCCCAGGTATGAAAAGGGTCCAAAGCTTTGCTTCCAAGAAAGCTCAGTGGGAAAATGCATATCCTAACTGTTTCATAAAATCATAATTTTCTGTGTGAACCCGCATCTTTAAAAACTGCCTTGAAAACAGTTTATATCCCGGCTTGACAAACATAATAATTCAGAACTTCTTGTGAAATTGTAGTTTTATAGTTTCTGAAATGACACTGTGCCCCCGGGACTCAAAAAACAAACCATTTCTGCTCTGTAGAAAATGAGAGATTAACATAAAGATTCACGGCAGCCGCAAACCCTTTTTTGTAAACAAGATGTTAACAATTAATGTGTTTACAGGAGCTCCAGAGAACAACTTGATTTAAGCACTGTAACCATAACTCTAAACAAAGGCAGGGACGCATGTGGAAACAGAGCTACAGTGATCCCCAGGCACTGATTTCTACTGTTATTCATTCATGAACTAAGCATCATCCATACATTTGTGGGAGAAACAAATATTACAGTACAGCAGCGTGAAGCCCCTATGATGAGATGACAAGACTTCAAAATCTATTTCAACTGAAAAGACATCATCTGTGTGTCAAAACAAGTCACTTCCTCCTCTTCTTGCTCTTGTGCTTTAAGAGTACATGAAGGGCCGATGCGTGCCACACATTCCCAACTGAACTCCCTCCCCCAAGAGTCAGACCGGTCCAGTCACTTTACATATCTGAGAAAACTTTACAGTTTAAGGAGCTGTGAAGAGAGTGTGAAATATACAAGAGTACAGTTTTTCAGCAGCAGATCCAACACAACAGAAAGATTCCTCACAATGTTGCATTTACAAAGCACAAAGCAGGTACAGTAGTCAGGGTTTTGCTGTTAGAACAGACATGCAGCCACTTCAGCATGTAGTCACCAGCGGTAGTTCCACTGAGCATGCACGGTTTACCTTTTGGTGAAGGAGCTTCACTTACTGCTGCACAGTGTATTTACACTTAAACGGCATGTTAAAAGAATACAGTTTATACAGCAGTTAAGACCTCAAAATGAGCCATCAGCCGTTTTAAGTGTCCACTTCATGGAAACTCTTAATCCCCTTGTTATATCATCTAACTGATCACGTTTTAGACTCACTGTAATGTTTTATTTTTGTGGTAAAATAAGCAGCAGGTACCATATTGGTGACCACCCAGGTTATAGCTAACAGACGGAGAAGTGTATCATCTTAAATAGCATGCTGGAAGTAATGACTGTCAGCATAAGGGGGGAAATTAATGCATAAAATCATCTACTCTTACCCTGCTATACCACATACACACCTACATTCACATTAACACAGCTATCTGTGGAAATAAGGGACCAATACCTCAAAAATATCCATTATATAATACTATGTATAAGGTGATACATACATTTCCTATTTGCAAAACATTGTAGAAGTGACCTGTGGTGACCCCTAAAGTAGGTAGTTTTTCTGTATAATTAAATACGACCCCAATTCAGATCAGGACACTGCATATGATATAAATAAATCCCAAATTTCAGAAACTAATATTTTATTCATAGAAGAACACAGAAAACATATCACACGTTGAAAGTGACACATTTCATTATTTCATTAAAAAAATTATTAGATCGTCTTGAATTTGATGGCAGCAACATGTCTCAAAAAAGTTGGGACAAGGGCAACGAAAGACTGGAAAAGTAAGTGCTAGTAAAAACAAAAAGCTGGAGGAACATGTTGCTACTAATTACCTGGCAATAGGCCAGTAATATGATTGGCTATAAAAAGAGCACCTAAGAGAGGCAGAGGTTTAGCAATCTGCCATCTACGAATTTCAGAATAAACCTAAAACTGCAAATACTTTAAATATTATAGCAATATATGTACCTTAGGCTGCTCCCTTGTATTTTCCCCAAGGCATCACCACAGCAGATTAATCAGCATTGGTAATTTGGCAGAGGTAACCCTCCATGGTGAGTGGGGCTTGCATCAACACCTGGAATCAAACCAGGGACCTATCGCTTGGGAGGCAAATGTGTAGACCACTACACTACAAGGACACTTGTCATCTACTACAGTACATAATTTCATTAAAATAGAATCTGGAGACATCTATGTGCAAGGGACAGGGCAACTAACAATACTGGATGGCCGACATGTTTTCGATGTTCCTTTGTGAATTAAAATATTGATTTAGGAGATTTGCAAATCATTGGATTTTGTTTTTATTTGTATTTTATGCAGCATCCCAACCTGTTTGGAACTGGAGTTGTACTTTTGAGCCTTTGACCCTAAATTCCCATAAAAATAGTAATAATCTAAATACCCAGTTTCCAGTTGATTCACTTTCCAACCTTCACACTTGAATTTATTCCCATAAGAAATCATTAAGATTAAACGAGGCTCTGCTGTGTCACTTCAAACACTCATTAACCCTGAAAGTAGCTGACCTCTGGCATCACACACTGATACTTTTCAGTCTCAGGGATAAAAGAGATCCTGGTCTTTGTCTTCATGAACCCGACTGCAAACGGCATGCACAAAACTGTCAGTATCATCATTTTGCATTTTTGAAGCCTCTCAAAACCTCCCGGGCACCTCTGTAATCAACACCTCCTCATTAGAATATTGTTCCTCCATAAACAAAAACTCCCTGAAGCAGACACCTCTCGCTTCCTGAGATCAATGCGATTTCTGGGGCTACCGGCTGCAGGACTGAAGCGCCGTCACTGTGAGCTGGTTACAGATACGCTTCCCCTATCCTGACAGGCAGCCCAGACAAACTCCTGACGCCTACCTACTGAACTGACTGAGGTGTAAATACCTTTTTGTTCTCTGTGGGGATGTGATGAAGGATGGAAACAGAGTGCAGGAACAAAGAGGGAAAACATTTAACTGACTATTACAGGTTGTCTGTTGCTTTCAGCAAGTTCACTTCTTCTTAGTTTTATCCTCTGTTAATAGGTATTTACATTTATGCACACAAATCTTACATGACTGCGTTTAATTTTAAGCAGAACACGCAATTTTAAGGTTGTATTTTAAATCCTTTAAAGGGTACATGAAAAGATGCAGTTTTCTCTAGATAAAGTATTAAAGGAGCAATGAATGAATGTCTAATTGACAAACGTATTAGGCCAAACCTCTTTATCACTGAATTCGGATGTTTCATTCAGACCTATGACCACATGTGCATAAAATCAAGTACCTAGTCAAGTAGTCTGCCTTTACAAACATCTGTGATAGCATGGGTTGTCTTAAAGAGCTCACTGAATTTGAGTGTGATACTGTAACAGGATGCTACCACTGCAACAATTTAGTTTGTGAAATTTCTTCCCTCCTAGATATTCCACCATCAGCTATTAGTGTTATTACTGCAACATGGAAGTGTTTAGGGTTCACAGCAACTCAGCCATGAAGTGACAGAGCACAAAAGGTTACAGAGCAGGGTCACCGAGGGTCACAGAGTGCGTTCTGCTGACTCAATAACTGCAGAGTTCCAAATCTCCTCTGGCATTATTAACATCAGCACAAAAACTATGCACTGGGAGCTTCATCGCATGGGTTTCCATGGCTGAGCAGCTGCAAGTAAGCCTTACACCACCAAGCACAATGCCAAGCATTGGATGGTATGCTGATTCTGGAGCAGTGGAAATGTATCTTGTGGAGTGATGAATCACGCTTCTCTATCTGGCAATCTGGATTTGGCAAATGCAAAGAGAATGTTACCTGCCTGACTGCATTATGCTAACAAAAATGCTTGGTTGAGGAGTGATAACGCTATGGGATCATTTTTCTGGGGTTAGTCTGGGCCCCTTAGTGCCACGGAAAACTTAAATCTTCAGTTTACCGTGACATTCTGGACAATTCTAGGCTTTTAATTTTGTGGGACCAGTTATAGTCAGGCATGGTTGGACGAGTGTGGTGTGAATGGCCTGCATAGAGCCCTGACCTCAGCCCCATTCGACAACTTTTGGAATGAACTAGAATGGAGATTGTGAGCCAGGCCATCTCATCAGTGTCTGAACCCACAACTGCACTTCTCAATGAATGTGCAAAAATTCCCACATAAAAGAACACAGTAAACTTTCCAGAAAAGTGAAAGCTGTTAGACCTGCAAAGGAGAACCCAACTCCATATTAATACCTATGGATTTAGAATGGGATCTCAATAAAGCTCATGTAGGTGTAACGTGTGGGTGACCCAGTACTTTTCTCTATATAGCCTATATTGGTTTCATCACTTTGTTACATGTCTGTCCATGCATGTCTCCAGAACCAAACATATTTAATTATTCAGCAGTATAGGGCACCATTCAAGGAAATGCACAGGTTAGATGCATTTAACTAGTGCAAATTCTACAAGTTTCAGTACTTTCAACAACATATTGTGAAGGAAAATTCTAAAAAAAACGATTGTGGGATATTTTAATATGCTTTAAAATGTAACTTTACTCTGCAGAAGTACAAATTTCTGTAATGGTCAACTCCAAGGTCAGACAGATATCAGAACTGTTACCACTGACTTAATTACACATCTTGAAAACTGGAGCCAACCAACAAATTTAGCATCTTTTTGTATCCATTTGTATTCAGGAGGCAGACACCCTCTCTACATTTAAGATTAGGCTTAAAACTTCCCTTTTTGATAAAGCTTATAGTTAGGGCTTAGTTACACTGCAATAGGTTTAGGCTGCCGGGGGGCTTCTGATGTGCTGGTTATTTCTTCTCCACCCACCTCTTTTCACTCGCCATGCATTTCTTTGCTACTGCTGCATGTCATTAGTTGTCTTCTCTCTCCCTCAGTCTGAGTCTCTCTTTGCTCTCCTTTCTCTCTTCTCTTTCCCCTCACCCTTAACCGATCGAGGCAGATGGCTGCCCCTCCCTGAGCCTGGTTCTGATGAAGGTCTCTTCCTGTTATAAGGGAGTTCTTCCTTTCCACAGTCACCAATTGCTTGCTCATAGGGGGATCGTTTGATTGCTGGGGTTTTCTCTCTTATACTGTATGGTCTTTACACCTTACAGTGTAAAGCTCCTTAAGGCAACTGTTGTTGTGAACTGGCAATACAGATACAAAATTGAATTTTTCCAATTCACTGAGCCAAAATTAGGAATTTTGACTACATTTAATTACAGTACATTTTGGGTGCAGTGTTTTCAGATAGTTTTTAAAAAAGCTGAATACAGCAGGAACTGTGTGGTGCAAGTTTTTATAGATTTAGAACTAGAGTACTTTAGTACCATTTACATGAATAAACTGTTTATAGAGCTAAACGCTCACTGTATTAAACTGTAAAGCTTATATCCTGTGAGAAAATGTTGATTACAGCAGACACGTTGTAGAGTAACAGTTTTAGGCTCCCAGTACTTTGAAATCTATAAAGTGTCTCAGTGCACTAAGCACTAAAGTAACAAAATAAAAGTTGGTTTTCTAAGAGCTGGTTTCTGTAATAACGTAGGGGATGAGAGTAACCTGGTTTCTCCTGTGGAACATCATGAACCGCACTGACTGTATCTGTGTCAAGTGCCTCCCTTCTTCCCCACCACAATTATCCTGTTGCCCTCTCACTGGATACCACTCATCTCTCTTCTCAAACCTGTCTCCAGTGTGCGCGGTTAAATAAAGCAAATCTGAAATCTGCCACAGCGTCTGGATCAGCTCACAGTGAGGTCAGGGATTGTCTCAGAGCTAAACGACCAGTCGTGACAGTCACAAGAGCAGCATCTGTACCAACTCCGGGGATTTTGTCTTAGATTTCATTATACAGTGTGTGAAGGGGAATTCACAGCAAATAAAATGTAGTCTGCATTGGGCTTTAGTCAGTTATAAGATTTTTTTTAAACAGCCTGTGGAATAAAACTCATTCCTGACAGACTGAGAGGATTCCAGAGGCTCAGCACACTTTCAAAAATGAAACCCACTCCTGGCTGGAAAATCTGTACAAAAACATAGTGTTCAGATTTTTTTCCTTTGAGGGCATATATGGCATTACAAATAGGGCCATATGTTTTTGGACAATGACACTTTTTTTGTAACTTTCTCTCCGTACACCACCACAGTGGATTTTAAGAGCAGACCTTCACCATCATTTCAAGGTGTTTGACAAAAAAATTGCAGGAGCAAACCACTGGTTAGACTAAAGAACAGGAAGGCCACATTAGATTTTGACAAAAAACATCTAAAAGAGCCTGCACAGTTCTAGGAAAAAAATCTTTGGACAGATTAAACCAAAATGAACTTGTACCAGAATTAAGGGAAGAGAAAAATACAGACAAGGGAAGGAACAGCTCATGATCCGAAGCTTACCACATCATCTGTCCAACTCGGTGGAGGCAAAGTTATGGCATGAGCATATATGGCTGCTAATGGAACCAGGTCACCAGTGTTTATTGATGATGTGACTGCTGAAAGAAGCAGCAGGAGGAATTATGTTGTGTGCAGGGCTATGCTCTGCTCAGATTCAGCAAAATGCTGCAACACTGATTGGACAGCGCTTCACAGTATACATGAATAATGACCCAAAGCGTACTGCAAAAGCAACCCAAGAGTTTCTCAAGGCAAAGAAATGGGATATCAGGATATCAGTCGCCTGATCTCAACCCAACAGAGCAGCTTTCCAGTTACTGAAGACAAAACTGAAGGCAGAGGGAGCCACAAACAAGCAGCAACTGAAGCTGCAGTAAAGGCCTGACAGAGCATCTCAAGGGAGGAAACACAGCATTTGGTGAGTGTCTGTGGTTCCAAAATTCAGGGACTCCAAGTATTAACAGCAATCCTTATATTTAAAATAATGTTCATTTGTCCCATTTTTATTGAACCTCTGAAAATGGGGGACTATACAGCTGAAACCAGAAATTTACAGACACTGTAAAAAGACACAAACAATTTTTTCTCACTGTCTGAAATTAAATCAGACTAAACTTCTCCTGTTTTAGGTCAGTTAGGATTGGTAAAATTATTTCTATTTGCTAACTGCTGCAATAATGAGAGAGGGAATATTTGGTAATTACTTCAAAGCTAGAAGTTTACAAACAGAAAGATCACCGTGACTTTAAACAAAGTGAGGAAGTCCAGATGGCGATGGTGTGGCTTTGGAAGCTTCTGATTAACTGACAACATTTGAGTTAATTTGAGGCACACCTGTGCATGTATTTTAAGGCCACACTCAAACACACTACTTAATTTTTTGACATTATGGGAAAATCAAAAGAAATCGGCCAAGATATCAGGAAGAGAATTATGGAGCTCCACAAGTCTGGTTGATCCTTGGGTGCAATTTCCAGATGCTTGAAGGTGCCACATTCATCTGTTCAAACAATTATCCACAAGTATAAACAACATATAAACAACAATGTCGGGCCGTCATACCGCTCAGGAAGGACACGGGTTCTGTGTCCCAGAGATGAACGTATTTTGGTCTGAAACGTGTGAATCAACCCCAGAACCAAAGCTAAAGACCTGGTGATGATGATGGCTGAAGCTGGTAAGAGTGTGTCATTATCCACAGTCAAACGGGTCCTGTACCAACATGGGCTAAAAGGCCACTCAGCCAGGAAGAAGCCTTTACTCCAAAAGCAACATAAAAAAAAGCCGGATTACAGTTTGCAAATGCACACAGTTTTCTCACACAATTTTTGGAGACATGTCCTATGGTCTGATGAAACTAAAGTGGAACTGTTTGGCCATAATGACCATCGTTACATTTGGAGAAAAAAGGGGGAAGCTTGTAAACCTGAGAACACCATCCCAACTATGAAGTATGGGGGTGACAGCATCGTGTTGTGGGGCTGTTTTTCTGCAGGAGGAACTGGTGCACTTTATAAAATAGATGGCATCATGAAGAAAGAACATTATGTGGAACTACTGAAGC
>VUQH01025806.1:0-13062 GCA_015106775.1 Etroplus canarensis
TATATATATATATATATATATAGAGAGAGAGAGAGAGAGAGAGAGAGAGAGAGAGAGAGAGAAAATGCTGTTCTGAGAGACAAACAGAGAACTTTAGGGGGGAAAATAACTATAATCCAAATAACTGACATGGGAGGAATTCATATTTAAACTAGCTGTAACTGTCAAAGAGGAAATAAAAGGAAACCACACTAGTTTTACTTTGCCATAAAACACAAAATTGGGTAATTTCAGAGCATATAACATGACTAGGATGAGATGTAATTTTTCAAGGAAAACAAATCCACAGCATTGTGCACAGAATCTCACACCAGTTTAAATCTACTGCTGACGTGGAATGAAAGTTGTAAACAGAGTCATCAACCTGCACAACACATCAAGTTTAAATGTTAACAAGCTCAGCAAAAGCGATTGTAAATCACATTTCATGTCAAAAGGCACATGCTGGAATCGCTACTAGTTTCCAACCCAAAGTCAGTGGGACCTGATCTCCCTGATTGGGCTACCTCAGCATTCTGAACTCATTTCCAACCTGAAGCTACTTACTTACTCTATGCATTACTGTTTAGGGGCATTTAATCCCTAAGTCCTCGGTTCACGTTTCTAATTGTCAGGGGTATACAACCATTTCAAGTTACAGTGAGAGGCTCTGCAAAGTATCCTGGTGAGAAGAGGCGCACGGATGAGCAATTCCAATTTCACACCAGAAACCCTGCCCTTGTTTCCTCTGTCTACTCTCCTCCCGTCTCTGCAGTGAAGGGTGGAAAAGGGGTGAAAGGACAGTCAAAGCATGATTGGAAGGAGGAGGCTCTCCTTGTAAATAAATTCACAAAATGGCCATAAGAACTGTAGCACAGAAAGCAGTGAAAAGTAAGAGAAGGAAGTGAGTTGACATTTGCAATAAAAAGTCTGATGTATTAGTGTTTATCCTACCTTATACCCTCCCATGCGGTCCTCTTGGCGGAAAGGCCTGCTGTTTTTAAGCCAGCGCAGCTTGGGCTTGGGGTTGCCTCCTGCAGCACAGCGGAACTTGACTGTGTTGGCAGCTGGCACTGCATGCAGCTTCTTCTCCATCTTTGCTGATGAGGTCCAAAACGGAGGGCCTGCAACCACAGAACAGTTGGAGTTGAGTGAGATTTCCTAATCATGTCCTCGGCATTAACAGTTTGGCAGCAGGGCTGCAGACTGGCTAAAGCATATACATAGAAGCGTGACTGCACAAGAGCCAAACCTGAACCATTCCTAAATCTCCCGGGGTCACCCCCCACTCCATTGGCAACACATGCTGACCCGCTGTCTGCATAACACGACCCAGAGCTCCACATTCACACAGTTAAACAAAAACACACACTTTCCCTGCAGGCTCGACGGGGTGTTGCAGAGGGGGAAAAAAACATCAGCTCTATGGGGAGAATGTGCCTGGGCGTTGCCAAGAGGGTAACTAGACCATCACATTCAATTTCATCTCATTCCACTTAGCAGCTTTTTTCCTCCCTCCACTTCCTCCAATTACCATAGTTGCCCTGTTTATCTGGCTGTCATTTGGCTAGATATGGACAGCAGGGCCTGGGATTCTTATCACCTTTGGAAAATCATTATGTGCCGTCAAGGGAGAAAATGCCAACTTTAATGAAATAATTCAAAATTTTCCATTCATGCATTTATATCAACACCAAACTAGCATTATTTCTCCTACTGAAATCTGTCACCATCCTTGTGTTTTGTTGATTCCTCAGAGCCTTCTTTTCTCCCAGTTTCAGCCTCTCAGTCAGCTGGATTTTCCTCCCCCCTTACCCGCCCTTTCTCTCTGCACCTGGGAGTGTGATTGCCTAAGCAGATGGGACTCAGAGGGGAAGAGAAACTCAAAGTCAAACAACAACCCAAACGGTCTTCCACACCATCACTTCCCCTCATATAGCAGGCAACACAGGGAATACCCAAAGATAAGACTGCTACTGACTCAATCATAAGTTTACATAGAAGGAGACTATTTCGTTAGGTTGTCTTCGCCTCACTCTCGTTCCTGCCTGCCCTTACTATCAGCAGAAACCTCCCATAATTTCTCTGGTTGAAACGACCGGAAAAGTCGAGCATACTTGGAAAGTAAAGTCCATAAACATTGCTCTTCCTTCCTGAAAGAATGCATATGGCAAGTGCTCACACTATAATTAGTCACTACCCACTCCTTCTTCCTCCTCACTCTCACTATCTTTGCTCCTTTTCCTCCATCTTCACCTCCATTCACTCACCATGTCATCACTCATTCAAACAGAGACAGATTAGGTGGAGACTAGCCCATCATAAGGCTGTCACTTAAAATTGACCTCTGACCTCAACCTGGCAGTCAGAAGACAAGGTTGGGACATAAAAGGTGAGTGGTGCTGTTCCCATGCTCTCTGTAAAGAGGGGCAGCACTTCAAACATGACGACCCTCAGACCTCTCTCCAGATGAAGCCAAACTCTTACTGGCCCAACTGCTGTGGTCTCCAGGAATCCTCGCCGCCCCCAAAGCCCTGAGCATCCGGATCCCTGCTCACGGCTGTTTATCCTTAGTTGGCCTGGGGTGAGCTGAGGTTATCTAACTCAGGCGCTACGAGTCTAGATTTTTTCTCTCAAAGCTCCTCTTGAGAGCTAAATCCACCAGTGTCCCAAAGTAGTATGAAATGATTTCTTGTTAAGCTGTGATATCCTTCTGTTCATCACTCATCCGTGCAAGCAGAACAAGGAAACATTATATGAATAATCAGTACCATATCATTTTGACAAGTAAGATGATAGGACTAATCTCACTTTTGTGATGGCAGGATTTCCTAAAAAAATATGTGCAACAACCAGAGAAACTTCAAGGAGTTTTTCATACTATTAACACACGTGAAAGGTTTGATCAGATCTAAAAGACAGTGGCAGAAAAACATCTAGTCAACCAACAACAACCTCTAGTTTTCAGAAATTGTTTAATCCTAGCTGGTAAAATGAGATTTATGACATCAACTTTCCTTCAACTGAGTCCCACCCAGAAAGTCAGATGATGTCAAAAACGGACTAAACGTAAGATGAGGGAGTTCTTTAATAAAAATCTGAAAAATGTGAAGCTTTAACCAAAGGGAAGGCACAAGGAAAGTAAGTAATTCATTAAATAATAATAATAACTAAAACGGCAAAAAGAACAGAGCACACACAGCAAAGCTCCACATGGCTTTTTAACTTCATCATGACATTAGTGCTGCCCCCTCCCATCCACCACCCTAAGCACAGATCCCTGTAGAGGCTTTTCTATGGCTTGTCCAATAACAATACCCCCTGCTGACAATAGACAAATACATTTTCATCTTTTTTCACTCGCTTTTGTTGGTCAACCTTCTGTACAAAGTTTAAACAAAATGCTCTGTTTTGCAGTGGCCTGATGCCCAATCCAGTGCTCCAGAAAAAAACCCCACGAATATAAAGCTACGCCCCACACTCTCCACTCTCATTCCCTCCCACGCCTACATGCACCCTCCTCCTCGCTTCAATCCTCGGCCCAAGGCCAAGGCTCCACACCATGCTCAGAGAAGTGCTGGTACTGATCCAACACACCCCACTCCCCCTGCCTCTTTTTCTTCTCCTCTTCTTCCCCCTTTCTTTTAATAATAATCTCGGTTTTGAATTTTAAGAAACACACACGGCGAGAAAATGCAACTGCGCTGCCAGAACAGCTTTCCCTTTGTTTTCAAACAGCTTATTACCACCAGAGTGGCTGGATCTTTTCCCTCTCCACCATTTTTACTTTTGCTGAGTTCTACTCTCCCCCCATATTTAATGGATTTCAGGCAATTACAGTCAGCCCAAAAGTGGAGGAGAACTCACGATGAGGCGCAAAGCGTGTGGGGAATTTTAACAAGATGTGGAAGCCCTCATCTTTACTTCACCCCCTTTTTGTGAGTGTGTATGTGCATGCAAGCATGTGTACACGCAGCTGCATGAACATGTTACTACCCCAGACACTCACCACAAACTCGGATAGAAACTTTCTCTTTCTCACACACATGCAACACACACAGGCCCATCAGGTGGGTAACTAAGTCCAGATGGGTGTCTTTCATAATGGATGAGGCCAGCTGACTGACTGGCTGGCAGGATAGCTCCATAAGGCCTAACTACCTGTGAGACACAAGCTAGAAGAATGTAAGGAATCCCTGTATTCCCTGCAGCTTTCAACCTAGAAGACGCACACACACATACACACCCTCTAAAATTTCACAGTATAGGCCTCAATAGGAGGTATGGAATAACAGAGGCATAGGTGAAAGGCTGATTTGACACGAGTTTTTGCATCACTTACAGCTGTCTACTCCATCAAAGAATGAAAACCATCCACTTTCTGTGCTGCCTTAATCATAATCACAGCGTCTCAACTGTACTAACACTCACTGACAAAGATAAGTAGATTATTTTGCTTAGGGATTAAGCCTTACTAAGTATTTTGCTATCATAATCAGCATTCCACACTTAAGTTCTGACATGCTCTTAACCCTAGTACTCTACCTCAATATAGTAATGTCCCAGATAAGTTTCGTGTACTGCCGGTCGTCTATATATTGATCACTTCCGGTGTTTTCATTCACTGCCAGTTGTCTAGCTGGTCGCATAGCTGGCAGGACTAGGGTTAATGATGGTTAATTATTTAGCTCCATTCAAATCATGCCATGTACAAATTTTAAAGCCCTTTAATAGGACTTTTTGTTTTCAGGTAAGGGGAAATATGCTACTTTATTAAACTCTTTTATACTTTCAGCATGTCCAAAATTTGCATCTAAAGTGTCATGAAAACATAGCTTCAACTGTTAGGAGAATGAGACTTGAGAAACAAATGCAGAAAAGAGTAAGTGATTAAAGAGTGAAAGTGCACGACGTCAGCTCAGCGAACCTACAGGCTCAAAGGTGCCTAATCTACAGGAGCTGGTGAGGAAGGGGGGAGCATCTCTAACCCATTCATACCTCCCATACTCACTTAACTGCTCTCCATCTGCCCCCGTGTCCTCTGATCGCTCTGTATCGTCCTCATCATCCCCCGACGAGATGGCATCTGCACAGAGTAGCCACGGTTACTGCCATCCTTTTTGCACCGCATACACACATACATGCATGCATTCAGAAATTTCCATGTTGCAACACTGCAACACATGTGTAAAGGAATCAATAGCATGAAGCCATTTTTGATAAATCTGGTTGTATGTTACTGAAGTTTGTACACACACACACACACTCACTTTCAGCTTCAGGTTGTTGATCCTTGACCATATCTGCTCCATGGCCATTTCCTGGACTCAACCAAGCACAGACCAACCCTATATCTCTAAGCTTCCCATTTTGACCTGTCCTGGCCTTCCTGAGCCCTGACTCACCTGTGACATTGACTATGAAGCAGACCGTGTCTTTGCCCACACTGGTGCAGGCGTACAGGCCCGAATCCTTGGGCGTGGCATCACGGATCTGCAGCACCTCTTGCTCTATCAGCGTGCGGTTGTTGGTGCCCAGAGAACTGCCATCTTTGGTCCAGGTGATGGTCCCCGTCGCTGGCAGAGGGCAGCTCAGCTTCAGCACTTCCCCCGGGTGCACTGAGCACACCGTGGGCTTAGAAATTTGGTATTTGTTCGATGCCTCTGCAGAGCACATGGGGGAGGAGTGGGGTGAAGTTGAAGGGGGAAAGGATGAGGAAAGAAGAGGGTGCACAAGGAGGAGGAAAGAGAGGTGGGAGAGGAAGAAACAAGCCATTTAAGAAAGAAATAAAACACCAAAAAACCCCAATGGATGCACTTAAATCAACTTATGCAGGAGGAGCAATACAGAAAAGAGGAGGCCCGTGTTTCAAACCGCCACACCAACATGTCATTACCACAAACTCCCAGTCATTTGAAATGAGAACCTTAGAAATCTTGTTGTTATGAGGTGTGCAGTGTGATTGGCTGTTATAGATTCAGTGCATGCAGTTATGGCCATAGCAGCATGTGTAAAGAAAAAAAGGAAACAATCAATGCTTTGCGAGCAGAACTTTAACACTTGGACGTCACTGTGCTGAAACACCCCTCCCCAACCACTCTTTCCTTTCAGTGTAGATGCCAAGCAGCCAGTTTGTGTAGGTGAGTAGGAGCAGTGCAGAAAGATCTCTGCAGCCTAAAAAAAAGGCAATACAATTCCAGCATGTCTGCCCATCAGAAAGGAAAGCAGCCAGAAAGGTCTAGGACGGAAGCAGTTGTCAGGCAGGGGAAGTGGGGGAGTGGGATGGGGTTGTTTTCTTTTTTGGCAATTCTCTGGTTTTGACTGTAAGCCTAAATTACAAAAACCTTGAGCTGGCGGTAGCCTGACTCTTCTGTTTTCCATCTCTCTCGTCCTCGTTCTGTTTCATAACATGGCCATGGAGGATCTACAGCCCCTGCACAGGATCTGCCAGCCAAGGCAGAGAGCAAGAAACTCAACGCTCTACTCCAAAGTGCATAAAACCTTCATTTCTGGGAGAAAAATCAAGCCTGCCTGTGAGTGCATGTGTGTACACCGTGTCCTCTGACTTGTACAACTACACTGACAGAACAAGATGAATGTCCAATATATAAAAAGAGAATTCTGAATTTCCATAGCTGAGACTGCACTTCTACGTCAGGATGGATATGGTATTCACACACATTTGGAATGTGACAGAAAGCCGAGCAAACAAGGGAAAAACCTGGCTGAAACACAAGCTGAGTTCTGCCACACATACTGAAGCCAAACCCGGTCACCCCAAGGGTGTTGCAGACTTTATCACACGCATTCATGCACACATGTATATGTTCATTCCACTCAAATGCAGACTGATCTTGCAAATCTTTGCCACCGGTCTCAGAGAAAAAGCAAATCAAAGTTATCCTTTATAAGGCAGATGTCGACAACTTTATGTCTGTTTTCTTCAGTGGATACAAGGTGAAAAATGAGAAGGATTAAAAAGATTTGAGGAAGGAACATAGCAACAATGGGAAAGCATACAAAAAAGCCAGTGATGGTGGTATATGTAGAGTGTTTAGCTGAAGTTCGATACATGTAATTATAGAGGCAGTGGCACTCCCAGCTTTTCCTGTACCTCAATACACCTTTTCACCAACACTCCACCCCCATTGCACACTGCTGTGTTTCCTATGTTTGTGTCAAATGTAAAGTAAACCTGTACACACATGTACTCCAGCCTCAACAGGAAGGGAAAGTCATTCCTCCACAAGCCAGCAGTTTAGGCATGTGTGCAAACCTCTTGCCCCTGGGCACACAGACACACATCGGTACAGTTCCTGCATTGTCTTTTTTTCTCCCCGTCTCTCCTTTAAACCGGAAATAATTAACCCTCCCTCGCCACCCAGCACTGAGTGTGTGGTCTGATAAGAGGTGGAGCTCGTGTGCTGATTGATGGGAGCTGTCTCCGCTACCTTTACAATGTGGTTTTCCACACCGGAGGCCTTCACTTTGAAATTATAACTAGCTTTAGTTTATTGCTTTAGTCATTTTTAAAAATTAAGAGATTTTGTAGCTCCCAGGACACCAAGCAGCATAGGTATCTTCTGGAAGTTAGCAGGTGTGGACAATTTAAAGAAAAGCAGCCCCACGTATTAATGCAACACCCACACACAAACTGGCAGCAACAAAAAAGGAAGTGCACCGAGGTGTCTGAGTGTGTTTGTGCATGGGAAGAAGAGATAGAGGGAGGGTAAACAAGTTTAAAAAGAAAACAAGGAAAGAGGAGGAAAATAATTTCTTCAATTTGTGTGACTGATTAAAGAAAGCCTGGAGGTATTAGTTTTGTCTTAATCATTGTCTTATCTCTGCTGTGTCCATCTGTGCCCCTCCATCAACTCCTCCTCCTTGCTGCTGCTTTTAAGTTTCCCTGCTCTTTCACCTCTCCTTCCACTTCACCCTCTCTTTCCCAGTTACACACACTCCCACCCCCACTCCCACCCAGCATGACCCTACTGACCCAACCCTGACCCTTCCCAAACCTGTTGACACCTCCAGCATACCTGATTCTTCATGGGAACCTGTGTCATCTAAGCATGAGCACATAAACACAGTGAATGCAGAAACTAACAACCCAGAGGACCCATAAACACACTGAGAAAATGAAGATACAGAATTGCATCTTAATAAACATATCTCTTGTACATGCACGGCTCCAGTGAAACATACACACACACACACCTTGCTCCACATGAAGAGGTTACAAGAGGTTACAAGAGTTGAGGGATGCATGCTGAGAGAAAGAGTTAAAACACTTCACAGCAGAGTTTTCATTCCCGCCCTTGCGGGAGGGGTGGGAGCCTCTCTATATCTCTCATACAAACTGCACATGTTTTTTCTAAAGTTCTATAAAAAAAAAGCTTTCCATCCTCTATCATTTCGCCTCTCTTCCCCTGGAGCACATTTCAAAACCCATCTCTCTCCTTTTCCCTAACAACTATTATGAGTGTCTATCAGGTGTAACAGATTCAGCCTGCCCTGTCCCCACTATCTCTTCGTCCTCATTCGCACCATCTTTGCTGGCAATAATTAGTCTCGCAATCTGCGTGTCTGCAGCAAAATTCAGCAAAGCAGTTTTCACCAGAGTCCCCTTGATGTCTGCTTGCCCATCTGTCTGTCTGTCAAGCTGGCATGAGCCAAGCAGACATGTTGGTAAAAGGCAAGGGCAAAGTTTTTCTTATGCTGATCTAGTGAATTTACTTCTGCAGAGAGATGCATTCGCCCCCAGGCCTATCCTCCCCACTCCTCCCTGGCTCATTCTGTAAAATGAGATCGAAGGACTAAATGTAATGACTGCCATCTCGGAGGCACACACTCAGCATGCATGGAGACCAACACAGACACACACATACACATTCCCAAATCACATTATCTCCACTGCCCTTCTTATCCTTCCTTTTTTCCTCTTCTCTTTCTCTGTAACCTCCTCACGTAGTTAAATCCCAGGACTTTTCTCTCCTTTTTTGTCTCTACCCCTTTTCTAATGTCTGTGTCCTTTCACATTCAAATCCCTCCTTGGCTTTTTTTTTTATTATGACAAAGGAGCAGCTCCATGAACTGGCTCCTGCTAGCATCCATGGCAACAGTTCCTCTGGTTCACTCACCCTTCACCCCTCATCAAGGCCTTCCCTGAACCCCATACGACCCTTTTAGACACATGGATACTACGTACAACAATCTTCTTGTGTTGAACATAACTGTAGTGACCCTCAGAAGCATTGCATTGAGATTATAATGCTAAGTCAGCTGAAGGTATAGTTGTAATGGCAAAATAATGATCTAATAATAATCTGTAAAAGCTATAATTCCTAAGTTCAAAAGGGCTAAAATGATCAGTAGAATTTCCAATGTTGTTTTATATCTTTGCTAATAAACATATTATTTAAGCGCCTGATTGTTTCAAGTCTAAAATACACATATACATGAGAGCTGTTCCAGAAAAGAGCAGCAATGTGCTCAGTGGCATGCACAATAACATACTGAGGGCTAATGGAGGACTCAAACCTGTAACCTGACAGATTTATCATCCTAATTCATACAATTTTTATTTTAGCTAATCATGTTTTTATCTTTGGGGTTTTTCCTCTCTTGCACCCTATCAGAGGTGTTGGGGAAACACATCAAGACAGTATTTCTCAATCTGTCCTTGGTAAAGTTGAATGAATATGATTTATGTATAAGGGAGGAAAATCAAACATCTTTTGCTGCTACAGAGCTAACTTGAGTCACTAAAATTCACTTTGAATCCTTTTATATTGTTAATGATTGCTTAAAACGATGGGGAGATGGGCAGGAACTTTTTAGCTGATGAATGGAGTATGGCAGAAAGCATCTGAAAACAACTTCAATGTAATGGATAATTGTGATCACATTCAATTTTTCTACAACAAAGTTAACTGACTTACTAAACACAGTACAATTAACAGCAAAGCATTTACATAAGCTTTGCAAATATCTGCATCTTCTGCAGATAACATCAAACATGCCTTTCTTGGCACACCTGCAAAAATGTGACCACAGTTTGTGTGGAAGAAAGGACAAAACTAACTGCGATTGATAACTTTTAGGGGCGAAGACATGTTACTACAAATCTGTTGCATGAAAGGACAGAAAAGACAGCAGAAGGGCAAAGATCTTTTGTATGTCCTCGTACTAGGATAGGGCTCTGTGCTGCCTGACTCTTGCTCTAGATCGGACAGTCCACTGAGACCTGAGGAACAGGCTGGCACAGGCAGCGGCTCTTCCCAGCCGCTTATCAGACAACTGTGAGACTGAGCAGTGGAGTGACATGGTATTTTCTGGCACATAAGCCAAAGCAAATAACGCACTCAAACCTAAAAGATTAACACCAGCTAACGGCAGGCTAATAAAAGCCATTGTGTGAAAGTCATATATTTAGCGCAAATGACACCCCCCCAGCCCCTAACATCGGCTGACACACTATGTTTGTTTAGAGTTCATTTCCATTGCCATCGCCACACATTTAAGCACACACTCCATGTCATTACCTGGCAAGCTGACAGTTTTACACTTTTACAGCTGTACTCCTACTGTGCAGATAGCACGGTGTTACAGACAGGTTATAACCAACAGCTCACAGACAGATACACACACTGAGATGAAACTATCCACTGAAAACTATAGTCTTGCTTTTGTTTAACATGAGCTTACCGTGTCACTAATTTAAAAGGTTGCAACATACAAGGGAAGCTAGAAATCATACAGCAAGAAAGCCAAGAGAGCAATTACATTTCTATGTGCCCAGAAACTCTTCAAGGAATAACACTAGTCTGTTGTTAACAAGCATCTATCCTATTCTTGTGCCTGTCTAAGCATCAAAGATTCTTTCTTGATGTATAATGGAGCCTATATTTATTTAACCACTCAAGCATTTTGAAGTGCTCCCTCCATGCTGATCAGAGCATTTTTGAAGAACAGAGTTTGGCAGGGACTACAAAAAAATTACAGCCAAACCATGAGCTGACTTTTGTGAGCTACACTGCCATTCAGCCTACATTCCTGCCTGATGCCACATTTATTCCACATTATATGCAAAAAAAAAGTGTGTGTGCACGCGCGCACGCGTGTGTGTGTGTTTGGGGGGGGGGCAGAAAATGCCTATAGATTAGCTTCCATTGTTATTTAGAGTATTGTAATTATTGTGTAAACATTCCCATACATATTGAATTGGCTACAGTGACAACAATAGGCCTGTTGTGGAGGCCTTTGACAGCACACGCAGTGTCTGTCTTCTGTTACAACAACCACAGGTAAGCAAACTACCAAAGCCACCAGGTGTGGGCTCTAGAGAAACAGCACTGATATGTAGTCTGATAAATGTAAAGCAATTACTGCTCCCACACATACAGGCAACAGTGTAACCAAGGCTGCGGGGCAGAGAAGGGTGGGAGTTTTGAAAATTGGGGAGGGGGTGTATTATGACAGTTAGGGGAGGACCAGCCAGTCTCTCTCCTCATAACATCTGGGTCCTAGAAGTGACAGCAGTCTGGCCTATTGGGTACAGTGAACAGTGAAAGTGGGCAGCAACAAACTAGAGTGGACAACACATTGATTCAATCATACAGATGCAGTAAAAAAAAAAAAATCTTTGCTTGCCATATGCAACAGCTTCAGAATCACTCAACCAGGTTCTCTCTGTGCCCCGTCTGTTCTTCACCATGTGACCCCCACCTAGGTCTAGCCACTTAATCTTCAGTCACATGACTTCATCGCTGCCCAGCACTCTGTAATCTCTCCATCTAAAGGAGAAGTCAAATATGCACAAATCCTCTTAAAACTTTCCTGGGGGATTGTGTAACTCTGGAAAACTCCCTCCGTCCTCTCTGTGGCCATGTAGCGTAGCATCCGGGCCATGTGGGGCTCTGAACTCAGCAGCTTGGAGCCAAACAGTCTGAGACAGAACAACAAAAACAACAGGAGAGGAGAGCTCAGGCAGACTCTCAGGAAGACTCTCACCCAGGTAGGCAAGTCTGATAATTGACCTCAAGGGCAAAAGGCAAGAGAAGATACAGTGTGTGTATAAAGACAAAAGGAAGTGGGGGAGGTTGCTAAAAAAAAGTGATGCTCTGTTGTTTCACAATTAATATGCTGATTAAACCCTAGGAACAAAGGGTTTTGGAATGTGAGTTACCATCCATCACAACAACTAATTAGCTCGTCTCTGACCAGACACCACGACTGAAGACACAGAACTAGAGGAGCCTCGAAGAAATGAAAAGACCAAAAAATGTCTGCACTATTGAATTTCACAAAAGGTTTCTCAAAAATGGTTTTGCGCTGACAGAAATAGTTTAAAATAATTACTTGCAGAAAAGAGAATGAAGGCAGTTGTGACTCGAACAAAGCAAAGTCCAGACTCTAAATCTCTTTTCAATCTCACTCTCTTTCCATTCGAGAAGGGCATGAAAGAAATGCCAGCACAAACACTGTCCCACCCTTCTTCACAGCTCTCCCTCCACACACAGTCAAGATCCTGGCTTTACCACTCAAGTACAGTTTAGTACACTGCTCACAGACAAGCTCAATAAAACAAAAAAGTGTGAATTATAACTAACAGTGAGGAGACCCGCCATGCCAAGATTAGTTATTTCCCCCATCAATATATTTGTTTCCCCTGAAAAATGATGCATGATCTCCAATATGTCTACTTTGAAGATCCTTGCAGTACTGTTTATAAGGTTGGGGAAACCTGCAGTCAGTTGAGACTGAAGAAGTCACTTGGATGAGTGATGAAACGTTTCTCCCACGGAAAACCCTACGTCCAGATGAACAGAATCAACTTTTGAGGCTACATCATATTTCTTCATGGGAGACCCATGTGTCGAAAATGGAGGATTTGACTGAACTAACCCCAGCAGAAAGATTTCTCAGCAGGTGAAAGTGGCTCTTCCTTCCCCAGATACTGAACAACAACTGCACGACTTCTTAGGATTCATACAGGGTTTGGCGTAGAGCTTGAGATGAAAAATTACTGTTAGACTGCAGTACAGTGATTCTCTGACTTTATTACATGTGACATTGTGTGGG